>OMNN01026053.1:0-10483 GCA_900302755.1 Chromis chromis
TAGACACCCAAATAAACATGGTCCCAGAACAAGCACACTCCCTCATGCAAATGGAAATCCCAAATGTCACTGGCCTACCCCTGCAGGAAAATGCACCCCACCACATGGCAAAAACATTAAACAATCAGGAACATCTTGAGGAACATGACAATGGCCCAAGATGTTGATTTGACCTCCAAACTTCCTAGACCCCATTCTGATCAAGCATCAACAGGATGCAGTGGAACAAGTTTGATTGACAGAGGCCCCACTGCACAACCCAGAGTACCCAAAGGATCCAACGTCCTGGTGCCAGACCCCATAAGACACCCTGAGAGGTCCTCTTGTCCATGCCCAATGGTTCAGAGCATTTTACACCACATAAGGGGGACCAACACAATATTAGGCAGGTGGTCATAATGTTATGCCAGATCGGTGTAAGGTTTCAGAAAGGCAAAGGGGTCGACGCTCTTTCTGCTTTTAGATGTGATCAGAATTGTTACTGTGGTAACCAAGAAAATGGAGAAGAAGCTTGTTACAGATGTAAAACTCAAACCATTATAACTAGATAGTTTAATTAGATATATCAAGCCAAACTGCGACTGAAAATGAAAATCATAATGAACAAAAACTGACTTCATATCATATGCCTCAAAATAGTGTCCCCACACAGGACACAAACTCAGATCAAAGTCTTGCGATGGGGACTTCTGCCATCGCCTCCAAATGTGAACTTTGTCAGTCTTCAGCCCCATTTGCAAACACTCACGTATGTCATTTGGGGAGTCAGTCGACCTGTTCTGTCATTAAGGCATGAGGACGTGCTGTTTTTTTAAACAATGTGCTACAATATTAATGTATTTCTTCCGTTGCCCTTGTACAGTTAAGTGTTTAAATCGGAAACAAAGCATTAAGAGTGTTAAAGGTGATTTGCTGTTGAGTGTTTTATGAACAGCCCAAATGAACTGTGAAATGTGCCGCTCATTGAGCAAGTTAAATTAGCTTCCTATTTCATAATTTGCTCAGGTACACACAGATAACAGTCTCCGACTTACACTGGCACACTGAGGTGACACGCACTGCATTAAATAACATTAACTCTCTGGATATAAGGTGTTATCATGGACATGGTCAAGAAGTCCTATTTCCTAAAAAAAACAGATATAATCTTAAACTAACTTTTGAAAGGTCGAAAAAAGGATTTCATCAAAGTTTGCAAATGTTTTGTTGTGAATTAATGAACTCAGCATCCTTGAAGATAAGAGAGTCACAGCTGCATGTTAGTGTTCCGTATTAAAATACATTCAAGCCTCATTACTACTTTAATCATAAAAAGCATGAAGCAAAGAGTCGCTGTGAGCTTAATAAATGTTTGCAATACTACAACTTTAATGCCATTTTTCATGTTTGCAGTTATTACCCGTAAAATTGAGTCGCTGCTGCTGATTCACTTAACAATCACATCAACAACGGTTCCACAACACTGGCAGCCTTGGAACTAGTATCATCCACTGCAACCTACTTATGCCAATGTGTATTTGCACAACCTCGTCTTTGCCTGCAGTGTAAAGAAAGGAGAAATGAATCACAACACCTTGCATCAGAGCATCAGTCCGGGCTGCTTACTGTTAATCTGTGAGTAACACTGACAAGCACCTTTGAGTGAATGTGACACAGGGAGAAGATCTCACACGTTTCCACGCTGTCAGCAGTGTATGCAATATCCATCTGGATGTCCAGCCATTTACCCCCAAACACTCTCCCTTTATTCTCATTGCTTCCCTCTCCCTCACCTACAACCCCTCTCCATTATTTGAGAACTCATCCTCTATCTTCTCCCTATTCCCAACCCCCGGTGTCCGCTCTGTTCTGCTGTGATTGCCAGTATCAGTGCCGTGGCTCTCCTCCCACTGGCCAAGATTTACCTCATCTGATAGTCCCTAATTACGCACTCATTTGCTACCTAATCTCCATAAACACACTCCACAGAAAGCCGCTTGATGTTGGAAACCAAAAAATGTGGCTCGAACAGGATAAAAATCAAGATTTTAGTATTTGAAAAAACTGTTAAATTGCAGAGTGTGGCTGCACAGCAAGAATCGTGTGATACAGCCTCAGCCATCAGCCCATTTATGCCACTGGCTGCAGCATCCTTCCCTCCCTCTCCCAGCATCCCTGGGATACACAACACATTGGCTTAGAGTCTGTTGGTAAAGAACATTACTTCCTTTCAAATAGCCTTAGATGATGACCCAAGCCAACGCAATGATATGCTTTCAAATGGTAAGCTGTGCTTGCTGTAAACCAGCTTTTTGGCAGTGGCCCCGGGCCTTCGGGTTCAGGGTTGGCTCGTGTACAAGAGCTGAGCCAGAGATGGGATCCCATGCGTGATTATATATTAACCACTCAATGACGTTGCACTATTTCCTTTCTTATTCAACTGCTTTAATATTATAAACACACTGTTTTACTCCTGAAAAATGTTGAATGTCAGAAAGAAAGGTCTTTTTTTTTCTGAATTATGTCCCTCAAGTGTATGCAGCCACTTTGGAAAGCATTCAAACCACTTCACTTTTTGCACGCTTTATAGTGTGGTAAATTTAATTAAATGAATAAAGTGTTATTTTTTTTCCTAATCAATCTACACTCAATAGCCCATTATGAAAGAGTAAAAACATTCTTTAGAAATGTTGATGGAATAGAACATTTTAAACTCTCATTCATTGATTTTATTGGCAGCAGTTACAGATTCGTGTCCTCTTTGGCAAGTCTCTACAAGCCTCGCACAGCTGGATTTGGGCAGTTTATCCCATTCTACCTGGCAGATCCTCTCACACTCTGCCAGATTAGAGGAGAGGCATCTGTGAACTGCCATCTTCAGGTGACTCCACCGGGGTTCTGTGAGGTTGAAGTCTGGGCTTCAGTTGGGCCACTCAAGGATAGTCAGAGATTTGTCTTGGAGCCTGTCCAGCCTTGTCTTGGCCGTATGCATGGATGCTTTAATTCACTGTCATGTTGAGAGCTGAACCGTTGCCCCAGTCTTAGGTTGCTGCACTCTTGAGCAGGTTTTCTTCAAGGACCTCTGTGCATTTGGCTGCAATAATCCTCCCCTCATTTCTCATCAGCCTCCCCGTCCCCGCTGCTGAGAGGCACCAGCATAGCATGACGCTGCCAACGCCATGCTTCACTGTAGGGAAGCCAGACAATAAGAAGCGCATGGTGTTCTCAGAAACATGGTGCTTGGAGTTCTGCCTGAAAGAGGTCAGTTTTTGAGTCATCAGCCCAAAGAATGTTTTCCTTCTACTTTCAGTTAATCAGTTTGTCCAGATGGCCAACTCTATGAAGAGTCCTGGTGGTCCCAATCTTTTTCCATTTTCAATTATTGAGGCCAATGTGCTCCTGGGAATACTCAAAGCTTCAGTAATGGCTTTATACCCTTGCCCTGATCTATGCCATGGTGGTCACTGAACCTCATCATTTGGCCTTTGTCCTGAGTGAATTGTAGGATCTTATGTAAGCAGGTGCGCAGCATCCTAATGCCTCTCCAATCCATTCAGTTTGCCACCGGTGAACTCAAGTCAACTGCCAGGCAGATCTCACTATTCATTAAAGAAAACAGGATACGCCTCCTCACTGTTTGTGGTGCCTTGCCTTGCCAAAAGGGCTGATTTTTAATAAATGTGCAAAAAAAAAAGAGTTCCAAAAACATGTTTTCACTCTGACATCACAGGCTACTGATTGATGAGGTTTGTTTTACTAATTCAAAATTAGATTTGCAACACTATAAAGTGTGCAAAAAGTGAAGGGGTATGAACACTTGTGACTGTGAACTTTGTGTATTCTATTATAGTATAAATCTGTCTATACTATAGCCTGATTTGTGTACATACTGATGAATACATAATGCTAAAATCTAAACTTTTAAACCATATAAAAGTCCATATGATTACAACTTCAACATACTTTATTCTGCCTATGGATTTACATAAAAATATATAATTTTTTATTCTTGTATCAGCTTGAGACAAAATAATAAAAAGTCTTGTGTATGAGTAAGAGATTTTAATAAGAAAGTGCTCTGTTTAATGTTGGCTGGCATCTCAGTTTTGCCTGGTATGTGTATTTTTTTATGGAATATGAGATGCTTATTACTGTTACTTGGATATAATGGGGGAAAAAAAGGGAACATGTACAGGATGGATTACCAGTGTATTACAGGGTATCCATCAGCAAGTAATGGTAGTAAAAGGATGCCTGTATGAAGTTATATCGTGAGTATTAATGTTTTTATTTGTGCCCTATGAAAGCCTTTGCCCTCCCCTCTATTTGCCGTCTGCACAACATTGCTAAAGTGCTAAGGCTTATGCCTGACAGAGTAAACATGTTCAGCACTTCTAACCACGATTAAGCATTTTTACACACTTTTTTAACTGTTTATCTCACCACGGCCATCTGCTCTGTCACCAGTCATCATTACAAAAAGAGGAAAAAACATTTTCATCCAAACAGCATAAGTGAAACCCCCCCCTTTTTCTGCTCATCTTGTCTCTGCAACTTCCTGTCGTCCCCTTTTTTCCCAGCCATCCGCCGTGCTGTCACTCTCTGTGTTGCGTTTATGTCTCATTTCGGCTGCCGCTGATGGTAGGCTGTCAACCTTGACAGATGTGTTTCCACCAAGGGTGCACTAAAAGGTTATATCTGGTGCACAGAAGGCGGCATTCGAAAGGTCGTAAGGTGAATTACGTGTGTGCGGGTGTGAAAACTGACAGCATTCAGAAGGCAGCTTTAACAGAGTTATTATGTATGTCAAGGTCTTTCTTTATGCAGCTTTACCTCAGCTCAACCCACTATGTAAGCAGTCACTGACCTGTGCATCAATAAAGTTGCATCCAAAGCTACTTAGAGCAGCACCGTAGGCAATATAATGATCCAACAAGGAATGAACAAGGAGTGTAACTCACCTTTTTTATTGTTTCATCTTCGGCATCTTTTCTCTCCTGTGCTTAATTCCACACTCCTTGTTGCCTGTGTGTGCTCATTTCTCCACCTAGAAGTGAATAAAGACAGAGTCGGTGGTTGAGAATTCATCACAACATATCAAAGCGCCCCTATGGTGCCCTGGTGGCTAATATGCTGGTCCATGTGTCACGTGCTCATGCTGTGCTGTTGCTCCTTGCTCTTTTTCCAGACACACTTTAGACCCCACTGCATTGCATTACTGGTGAAATGCTGGGGGATGGTGCATAACACAAATCTTCAAAAAAAAAAGAAATAACCCTTCCTACTTTTAAATAGACCTGAGAGGAAAACTTTGTTCTTCATTGACCAGGTTGCATGGATTAAAAGACATTAAAATGTCTTTGAGCATAATCAGCTAAGCCCCACTTTGTTTGGCTGTAAAATCACAGCGCCAACATGTTGGTTTTGATCCTAAACCCTGTCTTTTGGGAAACTGCATTTCAGGGAAACGGCACGAAAGGAGGGAGGGGATGTGCAGAATTCTTTTTAAGCCTATTTGCGCTTATTTAAATGTGGCGTGTTAAGACCTTGAGGTGTTTGGAGAGAGGGTGAAATCAGTCGTTGTCTCAGAGCAGTGATTCTTTACTATTGACAAGTAGAATGAGCAGATCACCTACACTCTTCTCCCATTTCCTAAAGCACAGAGCAGTCATCTTGTTTGGGATTTTTTGAAAAAGGCTTATGTAAGAAAAAACCCTCTCTGAGATGCATCTCATATAATTACTCCTTATAATAACCCAGCAACCAGATTCATTATCATGCTATTGAGAATAAACTACCTCCTTGCAAATTAGGTTTCCAGGAAGCGTCCATTTCCTAATATCTCATGAAGGTGATGAAGAGGAGGTGGCAGGTAGTTCAGTGTGGGGTCATGGAACAGATGGTGGTCTGTCCGACTCTCGCCAGGTGGGATTTGGTTGGGACAGGTTGCACACACACATACACACTCACACAGGTCAGAGGGAGGGCGTCAATACTCCAGGGGGGCTTCAGGTCCTTTTCATATGACAAGGATGCAGGGATACCAAAAAACAAAAGTGTGGCAATGTAAATTTCATCCAAAGTTAGTGCGGAATAATAAAAACAAATCACAAAATAAACTCCATCAAACAAACAAACAAACTTCATGGCCTTATAAATAGAAGGTTGCATCGATGTGACAGTCTGACATCTTTTTATCTTCTGACATTCGTCAAAGCTTTTATCTCCAAAATCAATCTCTGGCCTGGTTCTAAGTATGTGTCAAAAACAATCTGTGTTTGGAATGTGAAAAGAAATCTAACCCTGTTTTGCCTCACTGTTTTGAAACTCGCATTCAAGGAGCTGAAGACCAAATGGTGCACAAATTGCAAACACTGTTATAAATGCCAACTATGCTGATACACCTTTTGTCAAATTGAGTAAATATCTCTGCGTGGTCTGCCAGCTATTTGTTCTGTGTGTGCACTAACAAAAATGATCAGGTGTTCGTATACTGCCGTGGCTCTGTCAATAGGAAATATTCCAGTATAGACATTCCAGCTCATGCCTAAGACATTATTAAAGGGGGAAGTGGGAGCTAGAGGGCCGGTAAATCTGGATGTAAATACGCTAAATAATACTAATCTTTCTCCAGAATCACAGACTCCACCTTCACACTGTTTTATTTTGTGTGACAGAAGATATTTACCATTAAGTGTCAAGCTGGGTTAAGAAATGTACACTGAACTACTCGTGCTTTGTCATGCTCACATTTCTAGCTGCTATACACCGATCCGGCATAACATTATGACCACCTGCCTGTGTTTGTCCTCCTTATGTGGTCAAAAATGCTCTGAACCATTGGGCATGGACAAGAGGACCTCTCAGGGTGTCCTATGGGGTCTGGCACCAGGACGTTGGCAGTGGATCCTTTGGGTACTCTGGGTTGTACAGTGGGGCCTCTGTCAATCCAACTTGTTCCACTGCATCCTGCTGATGCTTGATCAGAATGGGGTCTAGGAAGTTTGGAGGTCAAATCAACATCTTGGGCCATTGTCATGTTCCTCAAGATATTCCTGATTGTTTGATCTTTTTGCCATGTGGTGGGGTACATTTTCCTGCGGGGGTAGGCCATTGACATTTGGGTCTCATCGCTAAAGTCTCATCAACACGGATGCCAAAATCCAAGGTTTCCCAGCAGAACACCACATATTGGTACACAGTACCAGTATGATCAATGTTGTTCACTTCACCTGTCAGTGGTCATAATGTTGTGGCTGATCGGTGTACACTTGCAGTTAAAATAAAAATCTTGGTCAAAATTTGGAATAACACAAACAAATTTTCACTGAAATGCATTTATTTGTTTCTTACATATCTTTATTTAAAAAGAGAACTTTCTTAACATCTCCTCTGGATCGATTGGCTATTACTGGTGACGTGTAACCAATCAGACAGCTGTACGAGAGGTGGCCAAAGTAGAGCATTTATAAACAATTAATGACCTCAATAAAAAGATAAATGCTGAATAACAGATCCGATATTTTCCCTGTTTTATATCACACAGCAGCATCCTTCTGTATGAATATTGTGGCAGCATCAAACAGCATTAATAGTCATAAAAACCATCTTCAAATGCACCGCGTTTGAGTTGAAAATGAAAAATGACAACAACTTAAGTAAAAGATGAGATTTCACATCTCCTGCGTCCTCTCCACTCTGTAAATCATGTCACCTCTTCAGGGGAGAATTTCAATTTCACACTCTGCTGGGGTGCATAACACACACATCACCTAAACACAGGTACAGAAACAGAGGGATGTGGGGGAGGGAGGGCTGGCGGACTTGTTAAAAATGGATCAACATATGTATTCATGAATGAGTAAACAACCAAGGGATGAACATAAATGAATCTATCAGACACGCCATTGGCATGCTAATACAGTTCTTAGAGCTACAATGTCATCGCTGGCAGTGAAGGAAAAGCAGACCTGAAGACCAAACTTACATACGAACGAGTTAATATTTATTGCATTCTTTAATTTAAATTAAAGATTCGATTTGCAGAAGTCTTCCTGTAAGTAAACTGCAGCTCTCCATTTCATTCTGTTTGTTACCTGCAATCTGAATAATTCATCTGTGCACAATAAACAGCAACAAAAAAACAAAACAGGTCTGTCAAAAGCGTAAAAGACTATGACCTTCCATGCAAAATAAGTGGAAGTAGGGAGAGCGAGGCATGCAGAGAGATACGTGGAGATACTGCAGGGGAGAGAAAACAACGAGGGAATAGGAACAGAAACACAGGAAAGAAATGAGAGGAAATAAAATGAGAAGTGAACAAATGGGGGGAATATTTCCCCTCTTGCAAAAAAAATACTCCTCATATGCTGGAGTGTGATACGGAAATAGGCCCCTCTGTATTCATGAATCTCTTAGAGCACAATCAATGGGGTAAGTGATACATAAAAGATGAGGCTGAGTTTGACCTGTGCACTGAGGGGGAGGGGAAGTGTTCTGCAGAGCCTGGACTGGAGGAGATGGCGATTTAGACTCTGCTGGGGCATCCTTTGAAGTTTTGGCAGATGAGAATGGACTGTGGATCAGCCGGTGGCCCTGCTGCATTAACCCCCCAAGCCCCAGCTATGCTTGCACTGAGTCAGCAGCAGCAGCAGCAGCAGCAGCAGCACCGTGCAGGCTGCCTGTCTGGCCAGCATGATGCATAATCTCCATCGCTGGTGTAGCACAGATCCTTTAAACAGAGCCATTATTCAAACTTCAGCAGTGATTATCTCCGTGCTTTATTGCATTTTCACAGCAGCGTGACTTCACACCAGTCGGCAGCAGATCTGATGCTGATGCTTATTTTGCGCAAAGATGGAATTTGTGGAGCAAGAGCTCATAACATCAACTCAGAAGATATTGTGTGATTTCTTATCTGCCAGCAGACAGCAAAAAAATGAAAGAAAAAAAAACAACCCACAAACACGCACTGGCAAGGACCCTTATCTAGTTACGGATCAAGATCAGTACAGATTGAAAGTCACACTTAAGCATGCACACACAAACAGACGGACTGTAAGGGCACTTTTGCTTGATTGTTTGAGGCATGCAGGCACTCTGGTGATAAATAGAGGTGAGTCACGTCAGAAAGAGGATTAGAGGGGCTGTGAAAAAGCTGAGAATTATTGACAGAAAAGAGGGGGGATTTAGATTTAGCTTTGCCAGTCCACAAGAGCCTCTAACCCCTCCCCCACCTATACACACTTCCACGTAAACTAGTGATGATTCAGTAAGACCGTCTCCGGTCACTTTGAACTGACATTGCCCAGGAAACCATAAGTCCAAGCCGTGGCCCATTTTGACCCACCTTTTTCTATCAGGGCTTATCCCATCGCTGCAAACCCAGTCAGCTATAAACATACAGTAGCATCCCTTGAAATCTTCAGGGCCATGCCGGTGTGATACATAACGGAGCGAAGAACACATGGAGTCAGACGTGAACTTGTAGAATCTCATCTATCGGCAGGAAAACATACGCTAATCCGACTGAAAAACCACCTAAATCTCTGTGTGATTAAAATAATTCCAGATTTTGAATAAATCACGGGTGATTAAACTAACCAGATACCCATCTGAGGCCACAGTGTCAGTCTTGTGTTTTATTCCTGCTCCTCAGACAACATATTTAAGGTGTGCGTACAAAAATATCCTCCAGGCCAGTGTGTTAGACAGAAATATAACACTACTGTCCAGTGAGACAGATGTAGGTTAAACTTTTTTTGCACTGCTCGGGAAAACTAGAAATGTGAACCGCGGCTGCATGTGTGGAATGTTTGGCTGTGAATGTGCGGTGATGTGCGATTTTCTAGGGGTTTTTACAAGGGCACTGAGAAGAGTACAGTATTTGCAATTGAAATGCTGGGTGTGATTCAGAGGCGAGGGGGGTTGACGGCACCCCACCTGGCTGGTTAGACTTCCAAAGGGCACACTTAATGAATTCTCAGTGCTGCGATGTGAGAACCACACACTGATGACAGGTAGTCATTTATTAAAAAGCAGGTGCGTGTGTGTGTGTGTGTGTGTGTGTGTGTGCGTGCGTGCATGCGTGTGTGTGTGTGTGTGTGTGTGTGTGTGTGTGTGTGTGTGTGTATGTGTGTGTGTGTGAAGGATGCACGGATGAAGAATTAATGGAGTGTTTGCAATGATTCCTTCCTGTCAAATCAAGCTGGATGCTTTAGTTGTGTGACTTATGAGATACAAGCAGAGTTAATATACACCGATCAGGTATAACATTATGACCACCTGCCTAATATTGTGTTGGTCCCCCTTATGTGGTCAAAAATGCTCTGAACCACTGGGCATGGACAAGAGGACCTCTCAGGGTGTCCTATGGGGTCTGACACCAGGACGCTGGTAGTGGATCCTTTGGGTACTCTGGCTTGTGCAGTGGGGCCTCTGTCAATCAAACTTGTTCCACTGCATCCTGTTGATGCTTGATCAGAATGGGGTCTAGGAAGTTTGG
>OMNN01026057.1:6442-24269 GCA_900302755.1 Chromis chromis
GTTTGAATATGTCAGCTTGATCTTTAGAAAACTCTAATGGAGATATGTCACTGTACATTTTAAATATTTATAAACAAGAAAACAAATGCTTAATTGATCAAGTATTGTATAAATAAGTATAAATTATTTTATTCATCATTTCTGTTTTAAAAAAAGTTTTTCAGCCCTTTATTACATTATAAAAAATGTTTTACGATATTACCAAATATTTCCTGTCAACCTAAAGTGTAGACTCAAAAAGCTCAGTGTAACATGACCCTTTCAGTTCAGAGGAAATATGTGATGCAATCACAGAAACCCCCACCAGCCCCTTCTGTGAATTTATCAATGAGGAAAAAAATCATGCAGTTAAAAGGGCCGGGTTTCTCCCAGAACCATGGGAGGTGACTCTTAAGAGGTAAAAAAAAAAAAAAAAGAGAGATAATAAATTGGTAAATTAAAATAATTATGGCTCAAGTGAAAATTCTGTTTTTTTGATTGTCAGTATTAAAAGGCATATTGTTTTATAATGTGAGCCAAACATAAATGTTCATATACAAGCTAAAAAGTCAATCATGTGGACAGGATTTTCAGTTCTGGTAAGACGTCTATAATGAAATGGGGATATGTAAAGCATTTGGCTCCAGTGTTTACATTAACCGTCAGCGGCTCCGATTGGACAGAGAGCTGCGCCCTGATTGGTCCGCCCCGCTGTCAATCACCGCTGTTTACATCAAACGTTGCGAGGTGGAATTTCCCAGGTTACAGCATAGACTCAGTACACCACTTCCGCAATAGATGTCTGGGCAGAGAGACGAGAGGCCACTGCGAGCAGAAAGGTACCAAGCCAAAAGACACCTCTTTGTTTTCTGGCTCGTCGTTTAACTCCGCATTCCGACTGACTTACTGCACCGATAAAAGTAGTGGGTAAATGAGAGGAGCTAGCGGCGTCCTGTCCCGCACTGTCATCTAGTGTTAGCTAGCCGACAGCTAACGAAGATGTTGCTAGCAATTTGCATGACAACAGCGAAAACTAATATTAGCCTTCTTCAGCCAATCAAGGTAGCTATCATTAGCTACATTGTGCTGTATTTGACTCTCGTCTGTCGGGTAGATGTTTGTTAGCAGGATTCACGTCACGTTTTATATATTGTTGTGCTCTGCTTTTGTCTTTTTCCTCGGATTGTAGTTGTCATATTTAGCCATCACAAACGCTAGCACACTTTTGCCATATGTCTCTCCCTGGCAGGGTAGCTTCATGGTGATATTGCTGCTTTTGTCCTCTTAGAGCCGTCGGATCTTCTTTATTTTCTTCACCGATAGTTTACACGCATCCTTCTACAAATAATGACTTAGAGAGAGGTGGACAGCGTTGGTCCAGTGGTTTACAGTAGACCATACAGTGGGATGGTTGAGTGGGTGGTATTTAATTCATCTGCAATCATGAACTATCAGAAACATGAGGTTGTTGTAGTCCCGTACTATATGTTCAACAGGATTTATAGCTTAAGACAAATAACCAAGAGCCAATGCTTCAACTGTTGTCTTCACTTGCATGAACAGTTGATTTAATATTTGATGTTTGTCGCTGTTGTATTGTACTTTATACTTTCACATGCCCTCTATTAGTAAGTCAGGATTAAAATACAGCTGTTTGTAGTGCAAACATAGGGATTTCCAGCTGCTTCTCTTATTGTGGAGAACTGTTGTAGACACAAGCAATCTGAACTGTTTGTTTTCTGTAAAGGTCAGCTACGCCGGACTTCTTCTTTATGTGTTCTTTTATCTTCTGCTGAGTAGTTTCCGGTGCTTTATATCTTTTTAAAGAAAAATTAGGTTAAAAATAACAGTGTTTGTGTGTTCTCCCCACAGTTCAGAGGACCATGTATAGGAAGTAAGCGACTGCAATGGAAGGGAAAGGTCCGTATCGCATCTATGATCCAGGTGGGAGTGAGGTCAAGGCCAGGGAGGAGGCCGGAGGGGGAAGCAGCTATCGACAGCTACTGGAGGAGAACACCATATTGAGGGAGCGGATGAAGGGACTTAAGAGCTTAGGTAAGTTCCTAAAGAGAACACGGTTATCTGGAAGCTGTGGACTGAGGGTAATGCCACCTGCTCTTTGGCACTGCACATCTGCTGTGTGTCTTAACGGAAGATTTTATGCTTCCAGATTTTTAAATATACAAGGACGCGAACAGAAAACTGCTTGCATTTTCTAGCAGCACACAATTGTTACTGAATACGAACTTAATTCATCCATAAACAAGTCGTATGATGTCTTCCATGACACTTTACATAACTGACTTCTCCGTCAAAACATACAGATACGACACAAACTCAGTAGCAAGATAGTCACGCAGCTATTTGAAATGGTATGTAGTAAAACCTGATAATCTTTGTTGGTTGTCTCTTTAAAGGCTTGCATACCAATGATGTGATTGTCCTGATTGCTCCTTTTCTGACTCACCAAAGCAGTGCTATTTTGCACGTAATGTCTCACTGAGCTTCTGTCACATCCTATTTGACGACTGCTCGTGCTGACAGTAGTAGCCTTAGCAGTGTTGGGTGGAGAAAAAAAAAACAAAGTTAGATTAAGTGAAACTCAACTGAAGTGTTGCTGAGCACAGACAAGATCTCTCTGAAACTTGCAGGTGATTTGCTGGAAGAGTCTCAATCAGAGGCATCAAGGCTTCGGCAGCGAGTGGAGGAACTTGTGAGAGACAACGAAGCCCTGAAGTCCTCCAGCTTTGCTGCCAGTCTGTGTATGGGTGGACCTGTTCAGACTGAGACACAAAGTAGGTCCCACAGACTCGATTGTGATGAGGATTTTAATTTTGTAGAGTTGTATTCTTATTTTTGGATTATTACTCTGGGTGGTAACAATTTGGCATGGTTTTCTACTTTAATCCCATTAACCCTAATTTTGCTTTGGCTTATCTCAGGTAAACCCTGTTTGCACCCCACTGCAGAGCAGAAGGAGGAACAAACAAGCTGTTTAGGGAAGACCCTTCAGTCTGAGAAGCCCAATGTAAGTATATGTGCTTGAGAGTTTTCTGCTCAGATAGAAATAACTTTGTAATGATTGTAAAACAGTAAATAACATGAAATGCAGATATTACGGGGGCCTAAAATGTAATATCTTGTAGCTAGAGAATATTTACTTTATTGTTACAAGTTTTTGATGCGCTTCTGAACACTTCATGTACTACAGTGCTACTTAACTCTTTGGTCTTTACAGGAGGCCTTATCGGAGTTTGAGGTGGTGAACGTGGAGGGAAAGTCTTCAGATGCCTTGACCGTACGTACCAAATAAATACTTCACTTTAACAGAAGCTCAAACTTTTTGATTCATACAAATTGTCTCAAATTATGACCAATTAAAAACTATTATTTAGCTTATTAAGGCTAAATTCAACCTTTCCTCTTTATAGCCATTTCCTCAATAATGGAAAGATATCCTTGGTGTGTTGACTCACCAGCAAACTCAATACTGGTAGCTCCAGCCTGAGTCAGTCAGGGGAAAGTCCAGGATTATTACTGACTAGAATTACGCCGCTGATTCAGTCAGACACTACATCCTCATGGATGTGCTAATAGGACACTGTGCCATTACGTTTAGGACACACATGTTGTCAAACCTCATGTTATCGACTGTCCTTTCATGTATTGTAAAACTCTACGGCCTACTTTGGCACAGTTCCCACACCTAAAAATAACCTCTTGATTGTAATGTCCCCACAACCGCCTTTAGTCTGTGAGAACTAAATTTAAATCCAACAGGGCAAACTGGCTTGACTTTTCAGATAAATCAGCTGCTGCTTTTCACAGAAATAATAGCATGATGACTCTGACACTGTGTTTTGTGCTGGTTTAAATTCGTGTGTAATTGTGGGCTCGCCTACTGAGTCAGTTAGAGGGGAAAGGGTGACTGACTTTTTACCTATGTGGGTATCTCCAGGCCGGGTCAGTGGCAGGAGTAATCCCCCTCCTTCCTCAGGAGAACATTGAGCTCGCGAGCCAGCTGAAGAGGCTAGAGAGCTCTTTCAGCATATTTGCAGAGGAGTCCAACCCAAACCAGCTGTTGGCTCACCTTGGTCGCATGGCTGTGGAGTTTCACCATCTTTCCTCTAAGGTCCAAAAGAATGAACAGAGGACCTCCCTCCTACAGGTATGACACACAACAGTTGTATGACAAAAGTAAAAAATGACAATTCACCATCACACTGTTGAGATTTAAGTTTATTCTCTGACTTGGTTCTATACTGTAGAGTTTATTGTCAGTAATCATCATACAGAAGGATGTTTGGATGTAGGATGATAAATTTAACGTTTTATTATATGAACTCTAAACCATTTACACGTTTAGTTTTACATTAAATGTTATAGTGGGTTTTACAGCAGTAGTTTGGGCGTCTTATACAGTAGTCTGTGTGGGCTGGGCACATTTTTGTGCATGACCTACACCAAAACAAATACTGCTACTGGTACACAACACTGGTAGTGGATGACTAGTTATTCAGGCATCTGCACTGATTGCACTTGATGGCAGCCACCTTTGCTTTTTTTGACATTGTATTTTAAACTTTTTTAGTTTGTATACTAATTAAAAAACAAAAAAAACAATTCAAAGTGTTATAAAGTGACCATGTAAAATATATTCCTGTTAAGACCGATGGATTTATTTCTTTTGGTTCTGTAGACTCTCTGTGAGCAGCTCAGACAGGAGAACAATGAGCTTCGAAAGAAAATGGAAGAGGATCATCATATCAGGAATCGAGACTTGGAACAGCTGAGGTAATGTTTCTCTTTTTCTTTTAACTTGGCTGGGCTTTGTGTGGCTTCTGCTGGAGCACAAACTTCATTGTTAGTAAGGTCAAAAAGAACAAATTGTGTTATTGGTAGCACATTACTTCACCACGAAAAACATTCTAACATTTCATTCTTGTGGTCGTTGTGTTTGTTTTTTTTTACAACCGTGGGACAATTTTTGTTTCTTATGACCATCTGAATGTAGCGTGAATCGGCCTTCCAAAACTGTTTTCATGAGAAAACATTACACACTCTTCACTTTGTCATGGATGTGGACAATTGCCAGTGCTTTCACTTTTGATGGGGGGGATTATTCCAGTGCTTTCTGTTGCCTTTAGTGTACACAGTGGGTTTGTAGGTTCTTCCCAAAAGGCCTCTTGAAGCAGTATCAAAATGTCAACAAACGCTGAATAAGGGATCTTGTTCACAAACGCTATCATTTTCATTTTCTTGCTACTTTAGACAGGAGAATCAGAAACTTAAGGAGCTGGTCACAGGAGGAGCAGCAGCAGCATCAACTGCGTCGCCATCTGACACCGAAACTCCAGAGGCCAAAGAGGAGCCAGTTAAGGAGGAAGCTGCTGCTGTCCGACCTAAAATGGAGGCCTCCACACCGCAGAAGGTAGTGGGAATTCAATTATATCGCGAATGTATTTTCTTATTCTATACAGGCATGTTATATAGCTTAGCTTCATATATATATTTATATAGATATATATATATATATTTTGTACAAAACTTTTCATTTTAGAATTTTCATTTTAGATTTAATTTTCTCTTTAAGACATACTTTCAGTAAAGTGCCTCCTTATTAATTTATGACTTAAAACTTTCCTTCCTGTAAGCTCTCACAATGTGCGTAATAGAGGATTGTTTTGGATTTAGGAATATTTTGTGTTCCCCCAGAGTGGAAAAGCTGCAGAGAAAACCCCAACTAAACCTTGTGATGTAGAGGTGTATGAGAAGAAGATCAAGCTTTTGGAGAAGCAGAGAAAGGATGTGAGTCTTACTTACTTATTTTCTTACTTACTGCTCATCCTCTTTTGCCATAGGGGAAACTCTGTGTGTATTTTGTTTCCTATATGTTGAGTATTTGTTTCACTTTCTGGTGCTGCTTACAGGTACTGGAGGTGAACAAGCAGTGGGACATTCAGTGGAACTCCATGAAGTCACAGTTTGAGCAGAAGGTACAGTAATGACTTTACGGCTGTTAAAAGGGTGTGGGAAGTCATCGCTGCGTCCTTCACTGATGCTGTTCATTTAAACATTTTCATTTTTGATTTTAATGCACACTTTTTTAAAATTGTTCTTCATTTTTATGAGTTCTGTGGTCTGTTCAGTCTGCTTTAGATATTTTTCACTCTTTATTTTTTATTAGTTTTCTTTGTAAAATGTTCCCCTTTGGCTTGTATTAAAATACAGAGACTTGTAAATTGTACAAGAATGTATCTACTTGTACAAACCAAAAATGTACTCTAAGTATTTATCTATAAAACTACACCTTATAAAGATCTTTCTTTATATGTTGCTGTAGGTTCAAAATGAACTAAACTCAGCTGACTTCCACTTTATTCATTTCAGCCTCTGCAGATGTTACGTTTAGTAACTGCGTTCCCTATTGTGTGAAGATATTGCTTTAAGTACTGATGTGTCACTCTGTTTCAGGAATTACATATGCCACTGTTATCAGGAGTAACACATTTTCAAAATCGTTGTTAAATTTAGTTTCCAGTTTCTGTGTATTAACTGTTTTCCCCAACAAGGATAAACTTAGCCTCGAGATAGGTAAGCATGACTAAATGATAGTTAGGAAATGGTACAGAACACTATTATCATTAATAACAACTGCAGCTTTGTGACACCAGTTGCCACATTTTTTGCATTATGCCAGTGAAATATTTTTTTTCTACTATTGAAGTTGACGTGTTCTTAAAAAAGGTGAAATGAAAGATGGCAAGGATTTTGTAACTCTTGTAAATACCTTTTAAGAAACACATAATTTTGATGTTTGTGTGCATCATTTGGCGACAAAGCAGCTGTCTGTGTTTTTTTTTTTTTTTTTTGAATGTGCTTGTCCAGTGGAAAAGGTGCAATCTTGCAATAGCTTCGCTATCTGAGCATACTTACCACAAGGCATGTCACACTTCAGCAAGAATTCCCCTCACCTCTCTGGTACCCGCTGACTTCCTGCTGTGGTGCAGTCAGAGGGCAGCAGAGACACACAAATATACACACTCTCACACTCATACTCACACACCTCTGCCTGTGCACACCCAGATATATGAACAAACCTATATTCACACTTCGTTCAGACGGAGACACCATGCAGTCTTTGGTTGAAACCACAGAACCCTAGATATATCCATTTGCGTCACGATGTTCGTTCATGTTTTACACAAAAACAGACCTGCGTGTTTGCAAATGTGTCCTTGTTGCTGTGGCTTGGTTTGTAATTTGATAACGCACATCATTTCCAGGGCTGTACTTTAACACATGCACCAGCTGATGTTTATCTTTACCAGAGTTGTTATCACTGAACACATGTTAAGTTTTTTTTTTGGTTTATGTTTATGAAAATTGTGCCTTAGAGTTGTGATTAGTGGACTCGGTGAATGCTGTCCACACCTAAATGGTTTAAACTGTCCCTCAGATCACAGACCTCAGACAACGGCTGGCTGAGTCCCAGAAAACTGTGCTTGAGCTGGAGGCCGAGCGAGAGCAGAGGCAGCGCGACTATGACAAGAAGCTGTTGCTGGCCAAGTCCAAGATTGAAAATGTACAGGTGAGAAAACGAGAACACAAAATCCAGGTCCAGCAATTCAACATCAGGACATAGAAACACACAGGGAAAAAAGTTGCAACATACTTTAGGAAAAGTGTTTTCAGTGTTTCGGGTGTGTTTGTTTCAGGGGGAGAAGGAGTGTTTAAACTCTGAAACCACTGAGCTGAAGCAGAAGATTCGCTACCTGCAGGATCAGCTGCTGCCCCTCAGCAAACAGAGAGAGTACCAGGAGAAGGAGATCCAGCGCCTCAACAGGGTGAGTGTGGAAGAGATGCAATAAGAGCTATCGGGTACACATACATTTCTTTTTGTGTAATCTTTGTTCCGTCTTACTTCAGGCTTTAGAGGAAGCCTTAAACCTGCACACCCCTTCGTCCTCCCAACAACCTCCTGGCCAGGGCAACTTTGCAGATGCAGCCAATAACCTGAAGAAACAGGAACTGCTCACTCAAATTGCTGTACTAAAAGAACAGGTCAGACATAGAACAAATCATAATGCACGAACACACACAGTTATGCTGCAATGCATTTCCTCAGCTGTTCTTGGTTTTGTGCTTCAGGTTAAAATCTTTGAAGAGGACTTTAGAAAAGAAAGGAGTGACAGGGAGCGAATGAACGAGGAAAAAGAGGACTTGAGGCGGCAAGTTGAGAGACTCCAGGGTCAGATTACTAATCTGACCAATCAGGTAAGCTGTGTGGACACAATCTTGTCCTGTGTATGACATGATCAGTAAATCTGTAGCTTTTGTATACTGTGGTGAATAGCTAATATAATGGAACATCTCTGTAACTAAACTGCTGTACTATTTATTGTCTTTTTGTGGTTCAGCTTCATCAGGCGCAGAACGAGTGTCAGAGAGAACGAACAGAGAGATGTAAACTGGAGAGACTGCAGATGCAGCATCACAAACAGGTACTGGCTACAGCTCAGGTCTGAGTTTGATAGTATTGCAAATATATTGAAATTGACTAAAATGGTGCTGTCATTTTATTTTGGCCATGAATTTAATTAGGGAAAACTTCACTGAAAGTTGCTCTTGAAGCCTTTAGAATGAATTGGGATGAACCAGTGGTGGCAAACGTTGCAGACTAGTGCCCCCTTGTGACAGAATGAAGTCATAGACGACCGATGACTGAGCGACTAGACTGACTGTAATAGGTTCACACTGGACAAATCAGTACTCCAGCACAAGAGCCTCACCCCAGCTAGCTTGTTTGTCAGTGCACTCGGGATCAGCAGGTGGAACATTTACACTCCTCAGTGGGAGGCAGCTGCAGCAGGGTTGAAGGTCGGCAGCGGCCCATGCCATGACATGGGCGCTGCGTTCGCTGAGAGTAGCAGCCGTGCACTGATTGGGGATCACATGTGTACTTGTGATCCCTCGTAGGGGCAGCAGCAGGAAAGACGTACCTCAGACCCCACGTCAGGCTCAGTGAACGGCCCGCTGAGCCCTCCCTACTGTGGTCCCTTTGTGCAGGTGGGACCGCAGGGCCTTGAGGGTTGGCCCATACACTTCCCTCCCAGGATGCCCAATGCAGCAGGCGCCACAGCCGCAGCCGCCGCAGCACCACCCCCTGTACGAGACTTCCAGCCTGTTACCCCGGTAAGGGTGCTCTAAGGCCCCTCTGTCTCTGTCTCTGGAGTGACTCTGGTTCACTGAGGAAACAAGGCTCTTCTTTTCTCTTGCCTGTACTCCCCTCACTTGCTGGGAGCCGCACGCTTACATTCAATAACCATTGCTAGGTTACGGCAAAGACTTACGGGCTGCTAGCTATGATGATTAAGGACATTTAGAGAGTTTAACTTAGATGGTGCTTTGTCTTTGGTCAGGGTTTTCCTTGGCAGATGTCATTCCCTCAACCCAGAGGGGCCAGAGCAGCAGTAGGAGAGAGTTCAAGACCACCACCAGAGAATGCAGGTAAGGCACAATCAGACAAGTCCGATCATTTATTGCTACAAATCAATCATTATTTATCGCTGCAAGGACAAGTTGGTGTTAAGGTGTATTTGTCTTTAAAATCAAAGTCAATAAAACTCCATCAAAACTACTAAAGGTAACAATGTGTTTCTGGAAGTAGCCCATCTCTCAAGACTGTCCAATTCCTCTAGTGATAACCCTGTCTGTGACTCTCAGTCACAAGCCCAGTTGCTCCACCTAAAGATGCAATTCTTTAAAAATAGGCTGCAGCTAACACTTTTAGAAAATGTTACTGCATTTGTTACATACAGTTTTTCAGCCATGGATTAATACCTACCGGTACACATTTATATCAGCAGGACTCGCAGAGCTGCAACAATTAATTGATAAGTTGTCAACTATTACATTTTTTGTCAGCTATTTTCAAGTAATCACTCTGAGCATTTTTTTAATGAAAACTTAAATTAGTCTGAATTCTCTGATTCCAGCTTTTTAAATTTGAATATTTTCCAGTTTCTTTATTCCTCTATGACAGAAAACTGACATTTAAGGACATCCTCTGTGGCTTGTAAAACACTGCCAAGTACTTGCCAACATTTTCTGACATTTTGTAGACCAAACAACTAATTAAATAATCAAGAAAATAATTGACAGATCAATCAATATAGAAAATAATCATTAGTTGCAGCCCTACTTGAAATATATCATGTTCATTTAATGAATGTACGTTGCTCTATCATAGAACTTTAAGCTGTGGCTACACTGATGACACTCATAAACTGGATTAATTCATTGTTGCCATTTATGAAAATAGTTGTCAAGAAAATATAGAACATTATCAGCGTTATCCTTTCGTGCAAATCATCTCTGATGCTGCAGTTGTTGTATATTAATAAAACCTGACACAGTGGCTCATGTTCAGCTGAATTAAAGCTAAATAAAAGGATAAACAAACATCAGAATTTCAAACTACAGCCGTCTTCCTGCAACTTCCTCTCTCTGTCCTAAGCCCCTCCCACCAAATGCACAAAAATAGTAGTGCCAAAAGTCAACATTCCCTCGTGGCTTTATATAGGGTTTATCAAAGTCCTCTGTTTAACCCAGTTGTGCCACTACAGCCTTGTCCCACTGTGAAGTTTGTTTTTATTTATACTATCTTACCTGATCGGTGTGAAAAGACCTGTAATTTGCTAAAATCCTGTTTCTTCTCAGACTGCTTGAATTACAAAATGCCGAAAGGTTATTGTGGAATTTTGGGCCAATGATGGCAAAAAAAAAAAAAAAAACTTCTTACCCCAGCTTTAACTTCAGATTTCAAAATAAAACTATGGCAGCAGAGTTGTGACTGTGAAGATAATCTTGAACCTTTTTCTACAGATCAGTCAGCAGCAGCAGCAGCAGCAGCAGCCGCCGCGGCAGCAGCAGGATTCGGAAAAAGGGAGCGACAGAACATTGATCCTGGAAAGCACTAAAGCGTCACCGTACCCACCGAACAGAGTCTGGGTAGTAGCATGAAATCAGTTTGTTTTTGAGTTGACAAGGTGTGATTTGATCTATAATTTTCCTACTGAACTGTAGATATCCTATTGTAATGTTGTTTATACTTGCGTTTTATAAGGCTATTTGTGAAACACTTCGCTATTCTGAATATATACATGAAATATTATTTAGATTTTTTTATCGGGAACTTAAGTCATTTGTTAAATAGGTTGAAATAATTAACATTGTTTTTTTTTTCCAGAAAAATATACCTATGTGATTGTTTCTCTGCAAGTATGTAACAACTTAACACT
Organism: Chromis chromis; assembly: GCA_900302755.1. NCBI lineage: Eukaryota > Metazoa > Chordata > Actinopteri > Pomacentridae > Chromis > Chromis chromis. The sequence continues at coordinate 17,725 of OMNN01026057.1, forward strand.
CGGTTTGTTACTTGTAGGGTTACAGGAAGCCATTCCCCAATATGACTACATATACTCATTCCAACAATGAATGATTATATAGGTACACTGAATCATAGAATTTACAATGTGAATGTTAATTGATTTATGAGGGTTTCTTCAGTACCATCGATGTTATAGAACTGTCCCATATGTGTAACTGTTCAAAAGTGGTTGTTGAAATACAAAAATTTTGGGAAATGAATTTTGATGGTATCATACCAAAAACATTGATTGTGATTATGATAATTTATTTATAATCTGCTGTTTTGATAGTTGCATTGACTAAGTGTAAATCATTGTCTTTAGTAATGCTGTTCTTTCTATGTTGTTAGTGTAATCCCAATATATTGTAGCTATTGACATTGTATGTTTGTATCAGACACAATACACAATGCACAGTACATACACAACCTTTTTTTTCCCCATGATGATGGACCTAATCTCATTAAACAACACTTCTACTTGATTTGACCACTCATTCCGATATTTATACTCATCTTACTGCATCCTGTACTGTTGCTAAGTTTAGCCCCAACATGCATCATCTCGAGGTTACGGCAGCAAAAATGTTAAAGCAGCAGTGATGACTACCTTCCTCTTCATACCGGTTATGTCACATGAACTTACCGAGTTTTATTTAGTGCAACTCAACATTCAAACTCTGCTCAGGCAGCAGCAGGAGGAAGATTTTCATCAGTACTCGGAGGCCCTAGACCCCATGTTACAGCAGTACAGCCGCTCCTCAGAGGAAAAACAAAACCTCTGCCAGGATGTCTGGCTTTGCTTTCTGTCCACTCCAACAACCAGCAATCCATGCCTTGCCGACTGACCTGTGAACTGCTGTAACACAAAGTCAAGAGGCCTGATAACAGACACAGGATCCACACCTCGAGATCATTACCGTTTCTAAAAAGGTAAACCCAATCTCAAAGTCAAGCCTTGCCTGTTTTACCTGAATACCAATTACAATTTCCTTAGTATGGTTTATTTAAAGTAGTCAAGATGAAGGGCTTCAAAAATGTATGTGGAGACCACTTTGGAAAAAAGCTCAATTTGATCAAGTTATTAAGTAACGGGGAACAAGATTGCGATGGGTGAGAGCTGAAATGAGAAATTAGCAGAATTGCACTTTGAAAGGTACGCTGTAATTACTGGCAGTTGTATTTTCCTGGTTTGTAGCCTTTTTTTTTTTCTTTTTTGCTGTAGGCAAAAGCACATGTGAGACTTTTTGTATTTGACTGGCTTAATAAATCTATTCTAAATGTCTCTTAGTATCTTCCCCTGCTTATTCATCCTGTGTCAAGTTATTATTTTTTTTAATTGCAGGATATAAGTATCATGGGGACACAAGTTTTTGCTACATAATTTTTACCTTTCAGTTACACAACACCCACAGTTGTTTCCCGTAAAGAAAAGATCTGCACATCGGTGTGGTGTTCTCTGGGATTTATTGGAAGTAATTAACATCAAGACTGTAATAGCCAACAGGTCCTGGGATGTGAAGATGACATGGTGCTGTGGGATCGCAGGGCAGCTTGAATGCACTGAAAAGCCGACCTGAACCCCATACTCCAAAGAGGCACCACAGTGTTCCTGTTTTCAAGCCTCCTCTTCATTTAACATGCCATCTTCATGAATCAGAAACTGTCACATTACTCGTACTTGATACGCTACCTTTGTTCTACTCGCTACATAAACTTCCTACGGTGTACATCAATCAGATCTAGTTAAAAATATCCTGCGTGTACAGTTGGAGAAGGTATTTCTGAACGTCAGCTCGCACCTCAGATACGGCCACACTCGGGTGCCACCTCATCACCGGCTTCCCGTCCGGTCCCACCAGAAACTTCTCAAAGTTCCACTTGATGTCGCTGATCTTCATAGGCTCCCAGAACAATCTGCCGTTGGCGTTACCCAAGTCGACTCCAACTGGACTGCAGGAGCTCTGCATGAAAGGAAGCATATTACTATACAGAAAGTGTGTGCACATAAAGTGAATAATCTCTGTCCTATAGAGCTGTATGGAAACAACTCCTGTGTTTTGTTAGGTATGTGAGCTTGTCATTAAGATTAAGCAAAAACTATTAGGCTGAATTTCATGAAACTTTGCAAGATTGCCTCGGCATTTAAGAAATAATTAAAATCTAATAATTAGTATCATCTGGAAAACACATTTTACTGGGTTTGGCCTAGGGATCGACCAATATGTTTTATTTTAGGGCCGAAACGGATGCTGTTGATTGGTAATGGAGAAAGGCCGATAACCAATATTTGGGCCCAATATACATTAAATGTAATGTTTAAAAGCATATGATAGCAGGAACCCGTCATTCATAACTAGGCTTCTTCATTAATAAGGGTGACATTAACTGAATATGTAAAATAGAAATACTGTAGGAGTGATTACTTTAGGACACTCTGCTCTGTTTATGTGGGATCGACTGAGATTGATCAGTTTGTCTGCTGCAGTTCTGTCTGCTGTTTTTCTCACCTTTCATCTTTCTCTGTTTTATCACTTTTATTGTCCACTAGGTTCATATCTTAAAGCATAATTAATTGTTGTTTTCCAGACTGTTACAGGGTAATCTGTGGCTGCCTTCTAACTTAGCCACTGTGAGACTAATTTCTTGGTTTGTGGCAACAGCTTGTTTCTTGTTCAGTTTTTACAGTCTCTGCTTGAGAAAAATTTCTGAGACAGAGAGGTGGCTGCATCAGATCTAAAATAGTGCATTTAATTGATCAATAATTTGTCAATAAAGACACCAATAATCAGGGAAAATGCAAAATATCGGCCACAATAATCGGCCAGGCCAATAATCAGTCTATCCCTAGTTAGGCTGCATGTAGTCCTGGGTGTAAACACATTTATGCACTGTTCTGGAGCTGCCCCAGTGTGGCTTATCACGTAAAAAAGTTAGTGTTTTTTTCAATGTGTACAATCTGGTTAGAAGATCTGTAGAGCATCCAAATTTTGAGTAAATCGGATACATATCCGAGGATTCTATGCACAGCTGCAGAGTAGCATTTGTAATTCATTTTGGGGATTAAAACCAAACAGTTTTAAATCACTCACTTTAACAAGCAGAACTTATCTTACCTTGAGGAAAGTGAAAACCTCTTGCTCATCTTTTCCATTCACATCACCTTTCTCAAACAGCAGGAAGTTTGGAACAAATCCATTGCCTGGTCTAACATGCCTGGAATCCAGAAAGAGGGCAGCTTATCAGTGGACATGCCTCCGAGCACTTTGCGGCTTTGGCAGCTGCCCTAGATTCATCTACAAGCCGACCAAGACCACACAGCGCATTGCAAAGGCTCTACGATGACTGATGGAACCTGAGACATAAATTCTACGTGTGTTAGAGGGGCCACTAAGAGAAACTGATCTCGTTGCCAAAGGATGTTTCCCTGATTAAATGAAGCTTTGCTGATTGACAGGATTTACCAATATGGCAAATTCCTGTCTACATCCAGCTTTAATGGTTAATGTTACAGCACATCAAAATGTATACCGGCTTGTGAGAAGCTTGTGGCTCAAATTCAGGGAATTCTCATGCTTTCACGTTTTCTATAGGTACCGCAGCCTTTTAAGTTTCCTAAAAGATAAGATTTAGGGAAACTCCTGTTTCCCCTCAAAACAATACAGGTTAGTGTCATTCTTTAACGGGACTCACTGGGGGTATACTTGCATTAAAAGACAAACATTTCTCACTTTAAAGCCGGCAGGATTTCATGTCTTTGCCCCGGTTCCTGTTTCCCAAACTGGTTGCAGGGAAAGCCAAGAACAGTGAGCCCAAGTGGTTTCATCTCCTCGTGCAGTGCATTCAGTTCTGGTGAAAGAGCAGAAAAAGTTGAGATGGAGAAGCTTGTTTTTTCACATTGTAACACAAAATACAGACGTCTGCGGTGCCGTTTCTTACCCACATACTGAAAGGTGAATCCTCAGTATGTAGCCACGTTGACAAAGAGGACACTCTTGTCTCTGTAGTCACTCAAGTTCACAGTGCGACTACCATTTAGAGTCCTCGCTTGGTATTGGTAAATGGTGCCATTTGGAGATGAGTCACATTGCTGGAGAAACAAGACAAAAGATCAAAGTTGGTTTGTGTTTATTTTGATTTTTTTTACCCAACTAAACGCTTTAATAGTTAGATGTACGAAGACAGCCTCACACATGGATTTACCCATGATTTGCTTGATTTGTGCACTAAGGGAGTAACCTGGTTGCTGAATGGGTCTGCATTTCCAGCTTTTGGATTTAAAGACCTTTTAGCCATTTATATCAGTGTAGGTATTTAAACATTTGGCTACACATTTAACACATCTTACTGCATTCAGAAAGTACTTGGTCTTGAATTCCAAGTTTATTCCCAACTGAAGCAAGAGAATCTGTTTTGATCCTATTAAACAGTCTCCACAATGATCATAAGAATATTTCCACTAAAGTCTTGCTCACATAAGTGCATCAGATTACCTTATTTTTTTTACAATCATCATTTTTGTGACCAAGTATCTCATAATAAAAAGTATTCTATAGTCTTGTTTTGTATTATTATGACATGCAGCTACATTGGTTCAGAAAATATCACTAGCTGACTTCTGCAATATAAGTTTTTTTCTTAATGTGAGCTCAAAGATGGGACGACTTCAGTTTTTTTTTCATATTTCAGCTCACCCATAATCACTACTTGTCCAATATTGCAATTTTTTGGTCAAATCAGAGATGGTCGAGCTTAAATTGATACATTTGAGATGGATTGACTCTACACACAAATGTCTGATTACATGGCTTGTTTTGTAACATTTATGTCCCCACAACTGGCAGTTAAATTCAATATTTTACAGTTAAGTTTCTCATTTATTGAATAATACAACAAAAACTGATTATGCATAGTGAAAACTCTATGTGTATGAGATCCTGGACTCTAAACTGAACATCCACAGTCCAGAGCTGAAGCAGGTAGTGAACAGTCAATCAACAGAAAACAACTCCAAGCATTTGCTGGTACCAACTCCTCAAATGCAAGTATGCATTTATTTTCTTTGTTTTAATTACGCTAAAATGAATGTGTTTGGTATTTGGGGTGTTACTCGGACACAATAAGACACTTTCGGTTCATTTAATGTACTGAGAAATGCTCAGAAGGCCCTGGAGGTCAGATAATCCCTCCGTCCTGTGTACAATGCAAATATTAGGAGCTTGTTTGGCAAATGGATCCCGAAGCCTTAACCAAATAAGCGGCGCCATGCAAGCAGCTGCGATACTTTCACCCTTCTTCCTCTTCATACTTGTGTTGATATGTGGGCAGGAGCACTCCACTTTAGAACAGGCTGAGTGCAACAGAAGAACTTCAGCTCTCACTGCCTGAGCCTGAAATCTCAAATTATCCCTAGCATATCTTCTTGCAAGTGAGAAATTACAATTACTAATTGTATACAGTTGGGATAACAAAGATGACTCTTAATATGTGCACAAGAGTCTGTGGGCATCCTGCCGATTGTCATGTTTCTGATCTGAAATAATCTAAAATATGTATAAAATAGTAAGGCATTAGAGGTCAAAAGTGGCCTTTAAAAAAAATATTACTTGTTGCTGCACTTTTGGGGCAAAAATAAGCACCTCTAAATGTGGAATAACTAACTTTTTATAGCTGCTGACCACCAGAGTTCCCACTAAATGAAAATAACTTAAAAAACTGGAGTAATCTGACTAAACATATAGCTAAGGAGACAAAATCGGTCTTGTTTGCTGTAAACAGACAAATTATCTACCTCCTGCCATTCTTAAGGTGAATCCATTAGTCATTGTTGGTGCACTTTAAACAGACTGAGGGACAAAAATAAGCACCTCTAAATGTGGATTAACTAACTTTTTAGATTTGCCGACTACAAAAATGAAAACAACTTAAAATGCTGGCGTAAACTAACTAAAATTATGTTTATCTTAGTTGCTGTGTTTTTTGTTGTTGTCATAAAGTTCAAAGTAAACAGATAAATTCATCCATTTCCCCAGATTCTTATGATGAATCCACTTATTGGAATCATCAAACTAGTGAGGAGGTCTGTGTTGAAAAGGGCTTGAAATGGGGTAAACATGAGTAAGAGGGAAAAAAATGAATGTTCTGAAATTTTCAGGCAAGAAAGAAGCAGCTGAATTATTACAATAATCACAAGGAATATTCTGGAAAACACCAATCTGACCACCAGAGGTTCTGACAGATGGCTGCTAACTAGCATGCAAAATAGCCCCTAACACTGCTGCAATGCTTTTGTTGCTTCATTAATTACTTATCTCCCTTTTGTTTACATTTCAGGTAAATTGGCATCATTTTCTGCAACAGACTCCACTGCAGTGCGTTTTAATTAGGCTTAACACAGCCTAAGAGTGAACAGAGCACAGTTAGGAATAAAGACACTCAAGGATGCCACGTTTGTTAGTGTTATGTGGCTTCATGCTGTGAATGTGTTGGTAAATCAACAGGTCCTACCTGAGTGAACGCGGCTCCGGCGGTGCATGGTCGCAG
>OMNN01026064.1:0-12969 GCA_900302755.1 Chromis chromis
TACTCTGATAACAGGCAGTAGATTGTAAATAACTGCCACATATTGAAAGTTTCTTCTGAAAAATGGGCACCAGCACTCACAGGACATTTTCTGACCCTTTTGTAGTCAAGATAAGAAAAAAAGACCAGGCGGACATATTGAGGCTCAGGTCTTAAAGGGTTAACTATTCTATAACTGGGTGTTATTACTTCTATTTTCTTGTAATGTATATTACAAATGAATTGTAATTGTGATCATTTTCTATATCAGTTGTGTTTCAATCCTACCTGTTCTGGCCTGGTGATAATCACCTGGTTTGATATTTTATTAATGGGCCTTATTCTTATTCATACCATTGCTTTACCCTGTTTTTCCCCTGCTGTGGCCTCTTATGGGATTATTAATGACTTGGTCTCAGGACTGGTTGGTTATTCTGTGTATGTGTATCTTATATACTCTGTTTGAAATGCATGATGAAGGTCATTTCACCAAAACACAGCTACTGAATAAATTGACAGTGTGCGTGAGCTGATTTTTGTTTCTATAGGCTGTATATGGAGTAAGGAAAGAGACGTGTGATCATGTTTCGATCATGTTTTTTTTTTTTTTTAGAGCTTATGATTTTGTTACAAACAAGACAATAGCCTGTGACAGATGATCTCAAAAAGCCATCTAAAGCTACCCATACCCATGAGCTATTTTTATTAGCAATCCCAGTGTGAACTTAAGAGTCAAAACAAATACCTGACAACAGTGACAGCGGCTGTGTGAGATTAGAAAATGTCGTTTCACTTCTCGATATTTCCTCCATACCACTGTCCTTTTAAATAATCTTCCATCACAATTGAAAGCATATCGCAAACCAGAACACGTTCCACTTTTCACTCGAAGAAAATGTAAGCTTTTCTATTAAGAATGCACTATTCTGAAGCATTTAATGCGGTGAAATCAATGCATTTTAAACACCAGGCCGCAGGAGAAACCCTTTAGCCGCTACCGTAACACTAAGTTAATTTATCAGTCTGCCCCACAAGCACTAGACAAGGTTTAGGGATCTAATTCCTTTACGCTTGACTGAAGCAAAGTATAGCTGGTGGGGGTGAGAAAGTAAATGTGGTGCAGTTAATTTGAGCTCAGCACTGAATCAAGATTCAAGTAGTGGAAGATCCAATGCTTGCAAAAAAGAAGAATCTCATTTCATTATCGTCACTAAGCCTCACTGCTTTCTTTCTGTCTGCATTCATTCTGCTTTAGTTTCCCCAACTCTGTCCTCCCACTGTCTTCAAATTGTCCTTCTCACTCCTGATCTTTTCCTACCGTTCTGGTCGTCGTCCTGAGCCCCTGCACGGGCCAGCAGGTCTGGTTTGTTGATTAGGCGGGAGGCATAGAGGTGTTTGAGGCCGAGAAAAAGGAGCAGGATGGAGGGGACGATCTGGGCAGCGACTCCCTCCAGCACCGCCGGCCGGCTAGGCAGCTCTATGAGCACGCTCAGGCCGATGATGCACATCTTACGGTCATGGAGTCTGGGTAGTGGATCAGAGACAGGAAGGAGGACAGAGGGTGAGAATGAGGGGAATCCACAAAACACTGACAGGGTGTTTATTCAGACACAACATGATTAACGGAAAGAGGTGCAGGTCTAAGAGAGGCTATGAAGGCACCAGTCTGGTGAAGGCTGAACACTGCTAATAAATGATCTTAAATAAAAAAAAGAATAAACACCTTTTCCTTTTCTGAGAGCGAAATGAGAGGACAGATATCCATCTTTGTCAGGATGCTGCAACAATAGCTTAGCATTCAGACAGCTAGTCTGGCTCAAGTGGCAGCCTTTGGGGCTGAGAATGAAGCCAACAAGGAGGTTCTGATAACTGCAGGCACATTGAAGTTGCTTATGCAAGTTCTCTACTATGGAAATCATCAGGCTGTTTTCCACTGCTGGAATTTGTGGGCCATTTTAGGGTGGCTCGAACCTAGACCTGGAGTCTATCCCAGCCGACTTAGGGCGAAGCCAGGGGACACCCTGGACAGGTCACCAGTCCATCACAGGGCCACACACAGGACAAACAACCAAGCACACTCTCATTCACACCTACAGACAATTTAGAATCATCAATTAACCTCAGCATGTCTTTGGACTGTGGGAGGAAGCTGGAGAACCTGGTGAAAACCCACGCTGCACAGGGAGAACATGCAAACTCCACACAGAAAGATCCCAGGCGTCCTAACCGGGACACGAACCGGGGATCTTCTAGCTGTGAGGTGACGGTGCTAACCACTGAGCCACCGTGCAGCCCCAACATAAACTCACCATATATATATACAAAAATTTGTCTTTCCTATATGCTCACTCCTAATCGGAGTTAGGTCCAGGAACTACGATTTGGTGTTGTTTTGGTGTACTCAAAGTTGTCGTTGCAGTAGAAACTCTCTGATACTACACTGCAATGGAAAGACAAGGCTGAAAGGGCAGATTAGGGCGCCCTGCCTGAGTTCCTGCAGTGGAAAGATGCCTATAAATGCTATTTCTGTTGTGCATAGCTTTGTACCAGTCACAATCATATCGGTCATTCATGTAGTCATCATGGAGATAAAAAAAAACTGCAATAAACATTTTTCGTAAACACATTTACACTTACTGATCTAACGTCTTGAGAGCAACTTGTGACATTTCTTTGATCCAGACTTTTCCTATCCTAACTAGCGAAAAGCAACGAAAGCCCTCCTCACCCCAGGAAGAACTCGGTGTCGTTCATCCACTGGTTGATGAAGTGGGAGGTGATGGGCTGTGGGTTATGTGGAAAGTGCATGTTGTCCATAGTGTGGATGAGCAGGGCTGGGTTGTAATACAAAGCAGCGATGGCCACCTGCAGACACATGGTCCTGAGCTCGCTGGACTTCACCCCCCTCATCAAACGCTCCAGCACAGCCTCCACAAACAGAGGGATGCACTGCAGGGGAGATAGCTTTGTGTTAACTGTACGATGAGTGAATCACACAACAAAAAGTACTGTACTCTATGAAGTTGCCTCTGACCTGGTCAATGCCTCGGCCTCTGCACTGAAGGATGATGACCTCCAGCAGTTTGGCAGCATGACACTCTGCATCCTCACCTGCATCTATGGTCAGCACCTACAGCAGGGGGAAAGTTAAGAGGCCGTTCACCAGTCATGACGCAGCAGCAGCACTGGGAAAACTGGATCTTTGCTTTGTTCGTGTCTGAATTGTACGCAGCAGGAGGATGTTTAAAGCCTGACCTTTTTACACATGCTGTAGATGACCTCTAAGTGCTTTGGGGTGGACAGAAGCATGTCTGTATCCACAGTAACGTAGTTGTGCAGTAGAGGCATCATATCTGTAACATAAACACAATCAGTCATCAGCTTCAGCAACTTTAAAAAAACAAAAACATGTCAAGGTCATTCCAATGTCACCATTCAGTTTTTTGGTTAGTAGAATTGTCATTATGGGATACACTCATCAAACTACTCTTCTCACTTCAGGATGACATGATGGCTCCCCAGAGGAGAAGCCAAAATGTTTCAGAAGTGTTGGGGATGTCCTTTGCAGCCAGAGTCTATGTACTACTGATGAGAGTTAGAGGTGTGGTATTGATCCACTGCCTTGATATCAGACCACAACCAGTCAATGGTTAAGAAGTAGCTGATTTATAGCTAGATAGCCGTTAACTAGAAAATGATACAGCGAGTGTCAGCATCAATCAGTCCAGATTGCAGTAGCTGGACTGAAGCTCAAGGACGGGACCTCTATACCATGCCTCTGCCCCTTGGTCACTACTGCGCAGTATTTCAGCGTCAGTTTCCACAATTCCTCATTTTTGTTCAGTGGAAGGGAGTTGTGATCTTTCATCCATCTTTATATACAGTCTACAATGATCCCTGCAGCCCAAGGCTACCTAATCTAAGCAACCTCTGACTGGAATACACAGCTCTGTCATCAGGAGCTGGTTGCACCCACTGGCCTTTACCAAGTCTGATCCTAACTGCTAAGTCGGCCTTTGTTAGGACCAGTCTTAAGAATGGACTTTACGTCGGTTGCACTTAACCAAACTTAAGTCAAGTCTTGACTAGGCCCAGTGTTAGTGATGCATGTTCATGTGAATACCCACCTAACTATGGCTGTTGCTAACCAGTGTGCATTGCTAGAATACACTCTACACTGTGTTTGTAATTTTACATTTCTGATTTGCGGCAACTATGGAGGAACAGAAATAGAAACTCCATTATACTGACACTAAAGCCAAGGAGCCCAACTTGATTAAAAGAGGAAGCAGAGGATGTAGATAGAAATAACAAAGAGCATACATGATTGTTTTCAGGCAGCATTCAGTCAGAAAACAGTGCAAAGAAAAAGTGAAAAGATCTACAGAGCAAGACAAAGAAGGATGTTTCTTTGAAAATAATTCATCAAAGTGGCAGGATTCCACCTCTGACACCTTCAGTATACAACAATAAAAACTTGGAGACACAAGAAAGAGGACACAGCTGCTTTTACTGGTTGGTCAGCATGGAAAACAGCTGTACCAACTAACTGCTGGAAGAGGGGGATGTGTCTGCAGAGATGGAGCGACAAGAGCAGTAACAATACTATGAAATGTGAAGGTGTGTATTTCACATAAACTACCCATTCATTTATATATGTATTTAAGAATAACTCTCTCCTATCTGAAAGTCCACTCATTGTCAGTAAATGTACAAGGCACACCATTGCCTTTAGTGTTACCAGCTGGGTTGTTTTTATACAAGCATCCGCCAAGATTTTTGACTTACAAATTTTGCACAGTCTTAGCGAAAAGAAGGCTTAAGCCTAGATCAGGGCCGGTCCTACCCAATGTGGCGCCCTAGGTGAGATTTTATATGTCGCCCCCCCCTCCATCTGCGATTTACATACGCTTACAAAAGAAATGGAATAGCATTGTTTTGTAGTAATATTAATTGGACATTGCTTTACATTTGAATCAATGTGAGCTTTTCCATTTTAAGAGTTAATAGTAATAACTAGTTTTAATAGAATTATATTGAAGGAGAATTTTTTCCCGCCCTGGAGGCCACAGCCACGCCCTTAGCATTTGCCTATATTGCCTATTGCCGGCTCTGGCCTTGATAGTGCAACTGGCGTAACTATCAGGTCAGACTTGGAACGTCCTTTAGTCCAGGTGCAGGTTTGCTGAGAATTCCAGTCTGACAGCTTCTTCATTGGTAAACTGTATGTTTCTCTTACATCGTTGGTGAAAGCAAACGCTCTGTGATGTTTTTATTACTACATTATGAATCATAACTTCTAATTGAGTTTCCATAAAGCTGCTTTAATCTCAACACTATATCAATTATTGTGTTTCCTGCATTATCATATAATTTGTATGATGCAGAAAATAAGCATAGTCCCTAAAACACTTTAAACATATGATCTCTTCATGTGTCTTTTAACTTCTACTAATTTTTTTACTAACTGCTCGTGAATTAACTAAGAAACTGTCACAGCTTCTCTAGTTTAACTTATGCAGTGTTTCATGCTTTCTAACATGTAGTTAGTGAACATTTCCAAGTTGCAAACAAGGAGACATTCAAGGTAAATGAGGAAAATGAGAGAAAATGAGACGGAGGTACAAGCCAAGCAAGATCAGCAGAAAAAATTCCAAGATAAATGGGACTGATTATTCTTTTTATTTGTCCTCCATGGACTCAACCCAACCATATAATAATATGCATCCAAATGACCTTAGAGCACCATTTCCAAATTACACGCCAAATACTTTTTCGTTCTCTGACATTAAGTGTGCAATGAGCAAACCAGAACAACAAGTACCTGCCTGCAGTGGCTATTTATGACGTCATATTAGATTGTGTGCCGTTAGCATCATAACTGTGTGTTTTACATACCTGTGAAGTAGTCGAAGCAGTCGTGCTGGAAGACCTCAAAAAGAACACCAAGCAGCTGCCACATCTGGGGGGATATCGTCTGACAGGTGAGGCCAAATGCCAGTGACAGGATTTCCTCGTAGAACTCTGCAGTGGACAGGAAAAGACTGGTAATGAAGCTCACATTCACATTCACAACACATTCTGTAAAAACTCATTTGCATTGAGAAGGGACTACAGGAAAGAAAGGAAGGAAGGAGATAGTTAAAAACTTCAATGGTTGACTGCACATCTGATACTACTGCAGGGTAAAATCTATGATGCTCCCTGTGTGGACCAGATTGGGGTCATTTTTCTATGTTTAAAGAAACCTAATTACACATCTCTTCTTAAAACTAAATGGAAGCTGTGAGGTAGTGTGTATTCAGTGAAATTGGTTCTCTGCAACAAAAGAAAACAAACCACAACAAAAAAAACTAAGTGGCACTTGTTGGGAGAATATTACCTGCTGGCAAAAATGAATAAATAGGGCAACATTATGTATTAGGGATTCCTATGGTGCCCAAATTCAGTTTGCAGTCTGATATGACTGAATAAAAGAGGAATCACTGACTTTTACAAGGACAGTGAGTAAAAAACTGCTTTAATTTAGATCTGACTAATACACAAACCTCTCCACAAGGTCGGTATCATCATTAACACCGTTCCATCAGAACAGATTGGTTTATTCCTTACATCTTAAAGTGAATGCCTATAAAAAGTATTCACCCCCCTTGGATGTTTCACCCTTTGTTGCTTTTATACATGAAATCATGGTCAATATATTTTTGGCTTTTTTTTATTGATAAGAATTTGAAAAAAAAAACTCTTTAATATCAAACTGAAAACATATTTTTACAAAATAATGTCAATTAGTTAAAAATATATAAGGTAAAGTAAATGACTGCATAAATATTCCCCCCCTTCAGGTCAGTATTTAGTAGATGCACCTTTGGCTCCAATCACAGCACTGAGTCTGTGTGGATATGTCTCAGTCAGCCTGAACATCTGGACACAGCAATTATTCTCCATTCTTCCTTACAAGACAGCTCAAGCTCTATAAGGTTGCTTGGGGATTGGGCGTGAACAGCTCTTTTACTGGAAAATAAATCTTCAGCCAAGTTGTAGTTCTCCTGCAGACTGAGTCTGATTATCCTCCAGGATTTGGCGATATTTTTCAGCATTCATGTAAATGAGAGGCCAAACCACGTGGAAATATCTGCGTTTTCTCTTGTGTAAACAGAGTCTTAGAAATGTAAGACATGTGGGAACATAGGGCTGTGGGAACATAGGGCCTAATTTTCAAAATTTTCAGTGAAAGAGAAATCTTAAAAATGTGGGAACATAGGGCTGACCCAGGTTAAACTGTGTTCCATACCTGTTGGAAAGAGAGAAAGCACACAGCTCGTTATTTTTGCAAGAGGATTGTTCTGGCATTTTTTTTCCTGGATCATTCTATTTCATATGTGTTCCGCCCTCTAACAGGCTAACCCATCGAGGATCCGCCTTGGCACCCTGAGACAGATTTGTTTCACCAACCACGGGATAGCAAATGCGTACCACGGTCCTCTATATCAACCCCTGCACCTGTGGCTAGGGCTGGTCCAGAATAGTCGAATAGTCGTGCGACCGCCACAAGCCACTGGTCGCTGCCGTGCGTCACCGATCGCTGCGGAGCACACTGCGGAGGCTCCAGCATGCGGCAGCGCTCTGCACCGCTCCGCTCTGCTTCCAAAATGGGAACAGAATTAATCTACAGGATAATTACACTTAGCAACTGGAGTACTGACCAAAACCAAGTAACACAATGCAAGGCACAGTGAATACGGATAAACAACTGATTACGTTAACTGATTGTTAGCAACAAAAATGCGCAACACTATATAAATTCAGTATGCATAAGCATTACCAAAGATAACAGAACCGAAGACGCAATACGGCGCCACACTATACTATCTCAGAATGCACAAGCACTAAACAAACACGCAGAACAGGATCGTAGCACTAGTATCGGTACACAGGAAACTAACAAGGTAAACTACTCTACTTAGCTGGCATGCAGAGGTAGGGAGAGTGGTCAGTGGGCCTGTGAGGAACTGTGGTATGGGGTTTTGGGCTTGAATGTTGCTAGCAGGTCCAGAGTTGAGGATCAGAGATGAGCCGAGGTCGGGCAGGTGGCATGTGCGATGGATGGTTCGGAGTGAGAGTGAATCCAGGCAGGGAGTAGAACAGAGCACTGAGCAAGAGAAGAAAATCAGATTACTACAAGGCAAGCAACAACTGAACAGAGTCATTTTTGAGCTCACTTATTGTTGCCTTCAATTGTCCGGTGTCAAATAATGAGAAGAACACATCTTTTATGGTAGACAGAGATGATTATTGGCAGGTGAGCCTTTCCCTAGCGCAGGTGTCCTCACTCAGGTGATAATCCAATTCATGCAATGTACACCCATCCCCATGCACACACACTCAACCATGGGGAAGGGGAAAGGAAGGAGATGGAGAGCTGCCAGCTAAGCAGAGGTGGAGGTGGAGGGCATGACACTGCCCTTCCTGTGCCTCACCGTTACTGGCATTCAGTGACCATGATGACTACTCCATCTGCCTGGGCTGGAGCCATGTAGCTAAAGCCGCCATCTGCTCCCCCGGGAGGAGTGCGAAGTTAAGGTGAAGTTTACGAAGTCTGCCCGTTCCTTTCACACCAGCCCAGCGGCAGTGAGGGAACTGGTGATGGCTCCACCTATCCCTCAGTCCAAGCCCTGGGAGGACTATGATGAGCAGAACATACATCAAGTTTTCGAGGAGGAGGACCCAGCCACGCTATTTACCGATGACTAGCTGGACCACCAACACCCGCTCGACAACCTGTCTGGCCTCTTCGTTTCCGCCATGTGTTGGAGTTTATGGTCCCCCCACCTTCACCTCCCAAGATCCTGTTAGACAACTTCACTGCAGGCTTCACTGCCTGCAGCGCTCCAAGGGGAGGCCCTGGGTTCCATGTTCCCCCATGGGGCCCATCATTGCCTAAGCTAAATGTGAGTAGGTGGCCATATGCCACCGGTGATGGCTGGCACTGGGACCGATGGATGATGCACTCAGGGTCTGCATCCTCCCTACAACGCCTTTGTGGCACTCTGGTTGACCATCACTCCCCACAGAGGACAAGATGGTGGTTCACTGGATAAAATGACTCATCAGCACACCAAACTGCTTCCTAAAGACGTTATTGAGGTCCAAACTGCAGCAGCAGTTTTTCACCACATGGGGCAGGCGTTGGCAGTCAACGGGGGGTGCTCCATAGGCACAACTCAAGTCTGTGATACCCCTTTTCCACCAAGAAGAACCAGGTGCTAGTTCAGTGCTGGTGCTAGTGCTGGTGCTTAGTTGGTTAAAATCTCATTCCTCATAAGAACCTGCATGTTTGCTTTTCCATTGGCAAGGAGCCAAGTTAGAGCCACGCCATTGCATCCCCGTAAAACGACTAGGCTTGCATCAATTACATAGCAGTTAACAAATGCAAAAAGTTGATGATAATATCTATGTTTATCTTTATAGATGGTCTTAAGGCTGATTGCGAGGTGGAGGTCGCCTGTTGCCCGGGCACATCTGTGATCGCGTTACTGGTGGGACACAATTGTACCGCATTTCAGTGCGCAACAGTTTGTGTAGAACTTCAGTGAGTCCCAGGAGTCATTCCAGTACATCTGCGATCGGACCAGGGATTTCCTGGTAAAAAAGGACAAAAATTACTGCTTGTGTGTCCCTTTCCACTGTTGATCGATGGTCACGATAACCCCGCCCCCAGCCCCTGATATACTCAGTGCTTAGCTCCGGCCTTGCAAAGAGTTGGTGCTTGCTAAGCACCAGTTTTTAGCACCTGGAGCCGGTGTTTTGGTGGTGGAAACACAAAGAACCTGTGCTGAGTCAGGCACTGGCTCCGAACTAGCACTGGAACCAGCTCAGTGGAAAAGGGGTATCAGTGTCATCTTTGTTTGTTCCTGTCATCCCTGTAGGAGGGCAAACGATAAGTGCCATACCCAGGTCAGTACTGTGGTGTGACATTGTTCCTCTGATCTTGGAACAGTTTTTTTCTAAAGCAAAACCGCTGTTATGTGAGTTGGTGAGACTCTGGCGAGGCCTGACCATGTGCAGTTCTGCCCTGACATGGCCTCGGGGAGAACTGCTGATTTCTCTGCACTGGAACAAAATTACATTATCAGAGCCCACCTCTGGGCTTGATGCGCTTACCCTTGGGCTCTGAATGCTGGACCTCCAGCAACTTTGATAGCGTTGCATCAGCGGCTTTGCAGCCCTTTCTGCCAGGCAGATTGAAGACGAACTACTTCTCTCCAATTTGGCTGTTTATTTTCTAATATCAGTGTCTCAAAAATTATTTTACAAGGACCTCTTCTGTGTGGAAAATGGCAGTCTGCAAGCAGTTTCCTGCAACCAACCTCCCAGAAAAGGATAAAGTTCTTCTTTACACAAAGATTTTATACCACAGAAATAAATATGATTGGACTATCAGTTGGGGAGGCACCATGGTTTAGACTTTAGCGCTCCCTTGTTGGTGCACAGATATATCCATATCTCTTGGCACACGATCCACCTTATCTCAATCTACCTGCAGCAGCCATTCTTCGAAAAGAGAACCTTCTCCACTTATACCTCCTGTTTTCTGACAGTCAGCATTTTCCGTTTGTTAACTTCTCTACAAGGCAACTGCTGATAAGGAAGATATTTATGATTTTCTGTGTAAAGCATTTTTAGAAAAGTGGAACTTCATATATCGATTTGAGTGGTTCTTAGAAAATAATATTGCGTTATGTCTGGAAAAAAGCAGGAGTTCATGAACAGTGTGTTTGGTCTTCCAAGAAGTAGCTGTAGCCCATAAACTAGTAGCAAAGTGTTATGTGTATGTGTGTGTGTGTGTGTGTGTGTGTGTGTGCGTGTGCGTGTGCGTGTGCGTCCGACTTTCCTGGCCTGTTTTCATTTCTGGTTAGCATGACATGATAGCTGATGTTAAAATACAGGCTAATATGCTATTAGAACTGGTGGAGGCTGACGCAGCTGTCCTATTTTTATCTTCACTGTCTTCTTTTCTCTCTGAAAATAATAATGAAACTAGATGTGTCTCTCTGAGCACTTGGCATTGGTCTTACTTGTCTCTCAGCCAATGGAGCATCATTTCCAGGATCCCTGCACTGGTGCTGACCCAGAGGATTAAATGACTGTGTCAGAGATCTTTTGCCTTCTGACAGAACTAATCCTTGCTGTCCTTTAGTGATGAATACATCCCGTGACATCGACATTTTGTGATCAGAAGCTTTATATTCAGACACTTTATGTGTGAAGACTGTGACCCAACAGTCCCAAATTTTACTATTTTGCCCTTCCTTTGGTGGCAAGAAATGTTTTTCTCTTTTTGTCTCTGGTCACTAGGATATGATAGATTAACAGATTTACATCAGTGCACCAGCAGAGCCATAATGTATTATATAATGTTTTTAGAAAATAGCATTACAAAAACTACATCTTAAAACTTTTCCACTGTAATACTGACATCTTGGCAAATCTTTTTTTAGTTGTTTGCACCATGGTAAAGTTACGCAGCTGTAACCTCATCCCACATCCTCACAGACTGCTTTGTACATTAAACATCTTGGTCTATACTGTAATTGCCTATTTACATAAAGTGCTACAAAAAAGGCTATAATGCTCAGTGTAAAATTTGAAGTATTATATTCAACATGAAATTTGAGTAACACTTACAGAGTTATTTTTATTTATGTATTGTGTTTACCACTACTATCTCACATTAACCAGGTGGTGCTTGGTCAGGTTTCAGTCTTAATCTTAAACGGAAAGACCAATAAAGATAAAAAAAATAAAAAAATACTTGCAGTTTATTATTATAATTTTTTTTAATGTATTTGGATTTTTGCCACATTTTCCTTAAATTCACAGTATTTCACAATGTGCAGCAGGAAATGTGATGGTTTTGTACATGCGCTAACAAGCAGATAAGAAAGGGTTGCTATCTGTTCCACCCATCTGGTGGCAGTGGACCATGCATCATACACTACAACCACTGCAGTTTGTTTGGCAGAGATGGTGCTTCGGTTATCGTCACCAGTTCCATCTGGGGAAATTCAAAATGAGATAATGTCAAAATAGCTGAATACAATTGGACAAAACCAGACCAAGACATAATGTTACTTCAGCAAAATTACAAGATTCTGCTCACACTCATTATTAACATAAACTCTTAACATTCACCAGCTCGCCAGGGATCTAGTGAGGGTAAACTGTTTAAAAGCACATGAGTGCAAAAGTTTGGTGAAGGAATGAAGAATAAGAGTGTTTAAGCAGGAACTGTGGACCAAGCACAGAGCAAATAAATGAGTGTGAGTCTAAACAAAGACAGATTTATGTCCCAGTTTCTTCTCCTGAAAGTGTAAGAAACACAAAACAATTTGCAAGAAACTTTAACTTGACTATTTTTTTTAATTTTAACTGTATTTTTTAGGGAGCAGACGGAGGATAAAGGATGCAGGACTGATGTGATGTGAGGCATAAAAACGAGAGAGATACAAGAGAAGTAATTAGAAAAGTCCTCCGTTGCATCCAGCTTGTGACTTTTGTTATTTTTTAAAATATTTTTATTTTTTGGCCTTTTATGCCTTTACTAGATAGGACAGTGGATAGGGTCGGAAACGGGAGAGAGTGGGCAAGGACATGCGGCGAACGCCAAAGGCCAGAACCGAACCCGGGACAGCCGCCACGCCCCAGCACCTGGGTCACGCAGCATAACCGTTAGGCTATCGGGGCGCCCTGTGACTTTAATTTTGAAGGTGAAGTTTATTCCCAATGGAACACAAAGAAAGAAAATCAATTAATCCTTTTTTTTTTTTTTTTGCAGTGATCTTGCTCACATAAGTACACTGAAAAAAGTGTATTTAGGCCCTAGTTGAAGCAAGGTACAAATTTACATAAAGCCAAAGTACATTTCTCATGCTTTGACTACAAAGGAAATATGTGGTTTGAAACAACTTAAAAATGCTTGACTTAACAC
>OMNN01026066.1:5835-27925 GCA_900302755.1 Chromis chromis
TTTTAAGTTTATTATTATTATTATCTCTACTTTAAAATATAGTACAAAAAACTGTATTATTTATTCAGGAGATATTAGGAAGGAACCAGAAACAGACTAATAAGAGATGAATCGTCAATGATCAGTTCTTGAATAACTCCAAATCAATGCCTATTTAGTAGATAATGATACAACATTGTTTATTAATTATGTATAGAACAGTAATAAGTACTAATTTTGGGTTGCCAGGTTGTAAAAAAAAAACCCTTGTTAGTTTATCCTCCTTTATTATAACTTGTTTTGTTTTTAAAATGTAGATTAAGCACTAAATCTAGTACTAAAATCAAAGTGAACACAGAGGCACACATACAGTTCATCAACACTCATTAGACACAACGTCAGCTGTGAGATGAAAGTTCCCTGCTTTAAGTGTCCTGACCAAGATGAAGAGCGAGAGGTTGCTGAAGCCATCTGCAGCCTTTATACCTCGCTGCTCATTTACTCTCCCTTCTCTGCTCTTTGACCTCACACACACACACACACTTGGCGCACACACACACAACCCGAGATAAACACAAAGAGAGCTGATTGACTGTGAAAGTGAGTCAGTGCAGACAGCCGACGGACCGAGGCGCTGATAAGAGCAGCTCGTGAGGCTGCTGATCAATGGTCAAACACCATCTGTACAAGTGTGTGTGGATGTTTGCACGCCTGTTAAACTCCCTCCGTCCTCCTCACTGCTGTGATTAACTGCTGCACCGCACCATACAAATATAGGAAACATATCAGAGCTTTGCCTGCACACTGCAAGTTCAGTTTGCTTGTTGTTCATGGTGAAGCTCTCTCAGTGTGATCAGTCTATCACCTATCATGTTGTCATGTGATTCCTAGACATTGCATTTATGTTTTAAAATTAGTACAGTAAATTTGTTGTGCAAGAAATGTGACGCTACTTAAGTGATTCATTTCCTATTGATGCAATGAGGCAACACTACAAACATACCAGCCAAGTTGCAAAACGTTGACTGAACGGATCAGTAGGATGTTAACAGACAAACTGCAGTGTTTTTATAAGAATATTTAAGACCCTACAAGCACTATAAGCTTAGCAGAGGATTGTGGTTGCAGCACAAGTCAAGTGTGACTTAAAGCACGATAACAGACACAAGTTTAAATAAATCGAAACCACCAACTTTACGCAAAGTAATTCTGTTTCTGTTGCTTACACCTCGGGATTTTTCAGTAAAAAAGCAACTGGACTTCTTTTTCAGGTTCTCGAAGAAGAAATAAAGAAGACTCTTGGAGGAGAGGTGAAATGTCTTCAAAAACCTAAACAAAGTCCAGTTCTTGAGGACGTTTAACCTCTTATCCAAAAGGCTTCTTCAGTTCTTCTTCAGGAACCTAATAGCGAAGTCCAGTTGTGTTTTACTGAAGCTTCAAAGATTGCCAAGACCTGGATAACTGAGAATCTGCAAAGACAAATTTGTTGCCTACACCTCCCCAAAGTAGGGTCTTTGTTGTTACCTCCGCCAAGCGAAGCTCATGTTTTTGCTGGTGTTATTTAAAGATTTATTTTTGGCCTTTTATGCCTTTATTAGATAGGACAGTGGAAAGAGTCGGAAACGGGAGAGAGTGGGGAAGGATAAGTAAACGCCTGAGGTCGGAATCGAACCCAAGACAGCCTTAGCACTTGGGTCACGCGACATAACCGTTAGGCTATCGGGGTGCCCCTGGTGTTTGTC
The DNA here is from genome assembly GCA_900302755.1 of Chromis chromis. Classification (NCBI taxonomy): domain Eukaryota; kingdom Metazoa; phylum Chordata; class Actinopteri; family Pomacentridae; genus Chromis; species Chromis chromis. The sequence goes on from OMNN01026066.1 coordinate 7,557, forward strand.
TGTTTGTTCATTTGTTCGTTTGTCCGTTTGTTAGCAAGATAACTTGAAAAGTCATGAATGGATTTTGCAGAAATTTTCAGGAAATGTTGATAATGGGACAAGGAACAGATGATTAATCATCAAAAAATGACATTTTGGTGATGTTCTGGATTACCATTTGGGTGTAGGACTATAACATAGGGTGGGAATTTTGGTTGTGTGGGGCAAAAAAGAGCTACCTCTATTACAAAAAACACTGCTGGGGGATATAGCAATTACACTTTCTTCTAAAACATCATTGGCAGTACAAATTATACGTAGTTAATCTAGGTTTTCCTGAGACAAGGTTGTCAGACAGCAACTAACCGACATAAATGCTGAAAGGTAATTTCTTGGCTGCAGCAACGAGACAGTCAGTCACTGGTTTGAATGGAAAGCAACAGACTTCACTACTCCACTGGAAACAGCCTTAGACAGCAGCCAGGCAGCAGCTCCGTAATGGCGACATCCAAAATCATGTTAGGCCCCTTTGTGCCCGGTAGCCTCGGATGGCGCCTTTTCATGTGAGAGCCGGTTCATTTTTCAACCTGATAAATCCCTAAGCACCGACTGACAGGCTCTTGGAGAAGACGGATGGGCCTGCAGAGACTTGTTAAAAGTAGGAACCTCGCCGTGCTCGCTTTGGCCAAAGGAGGGGGCGGAGGGGGAGTCACTCTGGGGGTCATCGTACCCCACGTTAGCAGCCTTTAAATCCTGACGCACGGCGCAACATGCATTTGGCCAGAGAAGGAAACATGAACTGGTATTAATGTGTGTGTGCACGTGTGCAAACATGATGGAACCGAGGGGGTTTTCCCTGCATGGGATGTCAGCACTTCATTACGGTGTTCATTGATGGTTTTGCTGCTTGGGAGACGTGTTTTTCAGTGTATACATTACATGCTGGAAAATGCTACAGATGGTGCCAATGACACCAAGTCATGCCGATGATTAAAAGGTAGAGAGACAGAAACATGAATATCTGCATCAGCAGGCGCAGGAAACCCAGTCATCGGGCTTGTTTTGTGCCCTTGGATGCAACCCAATCCGGACCGGTGCGGTAAAGGAGGAAATTAGTTTATTTTTCTTGAGTTATTTTCAAAAATAAACTGGCACCAAGGTCGACCAGCACGTCGTTGTATCTCCTGTGGTGAAATATAGACAGAGTATCGTGGCTATTATTTCTCTTTGACTCCCTGTGAGGCCTTTACGCCACATGTTGCATGCAAAATCCAACGTGCAAACGCTTCCCCCTGCAGAAATCACAACAAAGGGGATCTATTTTGTGTCTTTTCAGTGTTAGCCGAACAGCGAGATCACCAGACAATGTTCCTGACCAAACAGACCACCCTCTTTGCCTATCTGCTCTCGTACACAATAGATTTCTAATTCTACTTCTGCCACACAGCGAGGTTTTGTTCGGCTTTTATCCCCATCTCAGTCCACCCTTTTCCCTCCTGTTCATCTCCTCATCTATCAGCCGGCAATATTATTGTAGCGTTAACGCAGGGAAGCACCCGCTGACCGGAAGATCTGCTTCTGCAGATTGAGCCAGTAACTAAATGACGCTTCCTGTCTCCCACCCCTTATTCGCCTTCTAATGTTGCCTACAGAACCATTACATCAACATTTAAAAAGCCCCATGCTACTGTATAGCTCTGCTAAATGATTTCTATCCATTTGAACTCGATTAAAGCTGTGTGCTTACATAACCAACACTGAAAAACCAGTATGCCATTCATTCTGTGGCAAATACAGTCAACCTACTGTACCTGTACGGTGGCGAGGTTGGGAGAAGCACTGGCATTTTCCATTATGGCAAAAGCCAAGGTTTCCATATTTCACGAGAAAAAAAGTCGTTTGCATGATGACCATTTGTCACGTCTAAATGAATCGTGACAAAATAAACAGTCAAGGGAAAAGTACAGACTTTCACCCTCCTTCAGCACTCAAAGATATTTACTTTCTACCACAATCCCTTGCAGCAGAATGCCATATGAATCAGTGGTCATAGGTCACAGCAGGTTTGCATTGAATCAAGCGCAAAATACACTCTGACACATGTTGCAGATGTATCCTGCGCTCCTCGCTTCCAATACATCTACATTTACGTCAAGGGATTGAGGAAAAATACAAGTTCGGGCCAAACAGGGCGGATAATCCCAACCAGACTGACCGAAAAGAAGGCTCAGGCCACGGGGATCAAAGATTGGAAGATGTAGCTTTGCTTTATGTTAAACGGCGGGGTTAACTCGACTGGCGTGTTCGGATGAAAAGGTCGGAGCGGCAAACGTGGCGGGTTTTTCTTCGTGTTCTTCAGGGTGGGGCCGAGCGGGAGGCGAGGGGGGGTGAGCGAGTCTGCAGGATTGAGATAAATTCAGAAGGGAGTCGATGGGAAGTGCTCTCACATCACTTCCGCTCTTTGTTTTAGCCGCTATTTTCAAGGCCTGGAATGTAGTTCCTGTCAAGAGGTGAAGGAATTCAAAACAAGTTCATTAACCTCTGCATAAGGGAGCACTGAGGTGTGTGTGTGTTTGTGAATGAATGAGTTAATATATTTTTTAACGCAGGCATATTTTGACCCTCGAGAATGTAACTTATGGCTGTAAACTGGAGGAAGAACACTAGTGTTCACATGATTTATATAATAGATTATACAAATTACATATATATGCCTGTATATTTTATTTAGATAAAGGAATCATAGCTAGAAGATGAAGCAAGTATTGAATGAGATCTTTCATTTGCTATAACTAGTTTTGACCAACCACCTATCCAACATGGTGATATGTTTTCTAAAGTGAATTATCAGCAAACAGATAACACATCCAGGGTACCAATGATTGTTTCTATGACTCTATTTCAAAGGCAGTTTTGCTACTGAAACTATGAAACTGCTGTCAATGATATTGATGCTCAAAATTGGTTTTAGAAAAAATCATGCTGAACAAAACAGGATTTTGACACCTGGAATGTTTCGAACAAAGTGCAAATGTATTTTTCAGCCCTGAACATTTCATGTACTTATCTCTTGTACTTATGAAGTTATGAAGGCTCAAAATGCTGAAGAAATAACACAGAAAGCACAAAAATGTGCTTTGATGATCTGTGACTGGAATGTCAAATTTTGCATGACTTCATTGAATAGAATAAAAGTAATATACAAAAAAACCCCAGCTGATTTCGAGGGGGTCAGGTGGGGATTATATATGGAATGACCCACTTGGTTTCACAATCTCTATAGCATTACATGCACATTTTCTGTTGCTGGAGTGAAGTAACCCAGTAATGTGCAACTGTGTGTGTGTGTTGTATGTCCTGTATGTATCCCAGGGTCTGTGGGAGACTGAGAAAACTTGCGCACCACACCCGCTTCACATCCTGTGGCAGGGCTGTCCTTGTGTGTGTCTCAGGCCGGCGTCCAGAGACATACCAAGCCCTGCAGTCCCAGCACACTGACATAAACACTGACCCTTAAAAGGAAGTCTGTGTGTATGTGCATTTGTGTGTGTTCATCTGCACTTGTCGGCCTGCATGTGCGGCGCTATCAACTTCATATGTAGAAGTCACATATTTGTTAATATTGTTCCCATTAAACGAAACCTCGTTTGAATCCATCAGTATGTTTCCACAGCTTCAAAACACCTGGCACTTCCATTGTGTCGGTGAAGACAGGATGTTAGTCATGCCGTGCTCACCAACAGCTTGTCTGCAGGCTTTTATTAGTAAGTGGGTATACGTCTCCTGGGACGTCTCGGCGATGCCCAGCTATGTGCACACAGACATGCGGAAATCCACCACGTTTCTCCAGAGAAGACCTCAGTCCCACTAATGACTCTCTAGGAAACTGCAGTCAGCAGCAGAGGGATTTCAAGTGAAATACAGCAAACTTTTTCCAAATCCTGTCTGACAGCGTTCAGACATTTGTGCATGAATTCTCACCCTTCTGTGCTGGAACTCCACTAATACGAACCAGTGTGAACTTGTAGCCCCTGAGCACTCAGGTTTAAGGCTGTGAGTTTTGAGCATTTTAATTATGAAATGGTTTTCTTTTCTCTGATTGCGTCATCTCAATAAGTTTTACAATCTTAAAGATGTAACACTGTCTGGTATTGAATAATAATAATAATAATAATATAGCACCTTTCAAAACAGATAAGATAAATTAAATAGTTGCAACAAATACTAACTGTTATCAATAAGTCATGCGAGCAGATTTATTTATTTATTTATTTTTGGCCTTTTATGCCTTTATTGGACAGGACAATGGATAGAGTTGGAAACGGGAGAGAGTGGGGAAGGACATGCGGTAGATGCCCAAGGTTGGAATCAAACCCGGGACAGACACTACGCTTCTGCACGTGGGTCACACGACATAACCATTAGGCTATCGGGGCACCATGCGAACAGATTTAAAAGAGGAAACTGAGTTTGCCCGATTCAAGAGATCTCCAGGCAGGAAGTTTCACAGATGAAGGGCCCAAAACGCAAGGGCCTGGTCACCTTCAGTGACAAGTTGAGACTTAGGAACTGTTAGTAGGATCCTTCTGGAGGATGTCTGGTGGTTGTAAAGCTCATAGGAACTCAGCAGATCACAGATAAAGGCAGGAACTTGACCATTCAAGGTTTAAAAAACAAGTGAGACCTTAAAATCAATTCTAAAACTCTCACATAGACTGTGCAGTGCGTATTCTTTGTTCTTTACTGGTACAGTGATGCAGTTAAACACTTTTTATTGGTTAAGTGTTAATATCTATTGGCATTTATCAATTCTATGGCTTTTAAGGATTTGGATGATACAGGTAGACATCCAAAGGGGATGACACATATGAATGACTGAATGGCATCGAAAGGCGTGTATTTCCTAAAATGTCAAAGTGTTCCTTGAAAAGACAAAGTGACACTAAAGGATAAACACAGGTAGTTTGAGCACCACTACATGCTGCTGCTTTTAGACTCTCATGCAAATAGTCACAGGGTTCGCGCTTATTTCTTTTTATGACACAGGAAACCACTTGGAAGAAAAACACATTGAACCAAACAATTGTTTTGCTGATGGCTGGTTTATCTTGCATGCAAGCTCGGCCTTGCCTCCTCCGTTTTATCACCCTCCCTTGTCTTTGTTTATTCCTTAATGCCGTGGCCATCTCCTTGGTGCCATTAGTACTGTTGAACTGGAGACGTTTAGTTGATGGGCCATTGCCACACGCACTGTAGGCACATTAGGGCCTCACTGCTAATGTGTTTGACATAGTTATGAGAGCGTGTTGTCTCATAAAGCCTGTGTGCAGTAGCTGTAAGAATCATCAGAGAGAAGCCCATTTGTCTAGTTTACGGAAGCATTTTAGCTGCAGTGCATGCTGGGCTCCTCTGAGGTCAAGAGGTCGTTCTATTTTCATTTTCTTTTATTTAAATGTTTGACACTGTTATAGTGAAAGCAAAAACTATGAGTGTATTTTCGAGTGTTTCCAGTCTGTGGAGATACATTATCTGTTAGCCCTTGTATGCTACCCTTCAGCTCAACAGGCACATTTACAGTAATGCTCAACAAACTGTCAGTTCAGATTTGCCTTGATTTGCTCTCCGTAGCTACGGTGAATAATCGCATTTATACTAAACAAATGTCAAGGACAGCGGAGCTTTGGATCTCATGTAAAACCGGAGACAGACAGGAGATCAAATAGCTGTAATGTTGAGACTGCTGTGCTGGTTCCCGGGGTTCAGCTGTGGTTTGACATAAATCTCCTCCAGAGTCTCTGTCTGATATACCATAACTGCTTCTTGGCCATCTGTGCCGAGTTAGAGAGCGAGATACCTTTTTAATGAACCCATCATTAAGACTTTAGGAGAAAGTAACGGCATTGGGCTGGTATTCCCTCTCTGTGGTCCACTGATGGCTCCCGTAAACACAAAAAAATCTAACAGTTCTGTAAGACTCCACTCCCCACACGAGCTCTGCTAGCGTAATGAGAAAAAAAAACATCAATTCAAAGAGCAGGGTGGGGTCTGATGCATGCACAGAGCTGGATTCTCATAAGCCTCCATTCAGCACCAGGAGTCGTGCTGCTCCTCTGACAGCAGCTCACTCACAATAAATGTTCTCTTTTCTCAAAAAACCACATCAACATCTGGGAGGAGGCCAAAAATTACTGATATGTAGGAGGAGAAAGGCCTTCTTTTAAAAATTCTACTAAAAATTGACTATGAATTTTATTCTTTAGGTTATGAGAGTGGAAGTTTGGCTGATATAATGTTCGCCATGTTTAACATCTTTGTTAGCATGCCAACATTTGCTAACAAGGAATAAAGACAAGAGCTAAGGTTGATGGGAAGCAGTTTTGCAGTGTTACATGATCATAAGTCAAAGTACTGTACAATCAAAAAAATTGACCTGAGGGGTTTATTAACATCTGAACCATGAGGTCACTGATTGGTTTATTGACTACTGTTTTGATGCCTTGAGTTTAGTATTTGGTCGGCTGCACCTTGTATTGGTCTTTTGATTCCCGACATGGCTAGCGAGGATTGAATCTGACTGGAGAATCCAAGGAGACTATGCATGGTAGCAATGCAGTAGCAACTTGTCATCGCAAGGTAACCCCACCCTAAAACCTATCCTGCTTAATCATCTGTTTTCCTCTAAATGGGACCATAATTTTATATTGAAAAAGTATTGAAACTAGTAATTAAGACCCTAAACTCATTGGGAAAATGATTAGTCGAGTAACAAATTAAGTAAGAAGTAGGGTCATGGTCTCATAGACTTCTATACAATTGGACTTCTTCTTGCAACAAGGGGAGTCGCCCCCTGCTGGCCATTGAAAATAATGCAGGTTTAATAAGGCACTTTGTTGGCTTCACTTTTCAGACCCGAAGATTACATCCGTCTTTTATAAACAGTCGTTCGTTTAAACTAAAATTCATTACAGTCCATTCAATAGCTGTCGATACATTTACTGCCAATCTGCCAAGAGAGGAATTACCAGAGTTACAGGGATACTATGTCTGGGAGCCATGAATCTGTGTTATACCAATCCATCTGGTAGATATGGAGATACTGGATTTACTGGATAACTTTTACCTGCTGGTGGTGCTAAAGAAAAAGTCACCAAGGTCAGTAGGATTTACTCTTTCAGCAGCATGAATGTCTGTTCAAAATTTCATGACAAATCCTTCACTAGATAATCAATAGTTGAATCAGTCTGGACCAAAGACGTAGAATAAGCCATATTTCCACTGTTAGATCCATGCCAATAAGTTTTTCAGCTTGTGTCTGCTATATTTTGCTGGGCCAAAACAAGCAATACAAGACATGACTTTGATATACCATGAAGTGAGTAAATTATTGACAAAACTATTTATATGATTACTTATAATTGTAATTCATCAGAAATCATAATGCTTATAAATATCAGTTTAAATACAAGTTAGTAAAAGGTTGAGCTGTACTTCTTAGGGAGAAGCTGCCGATGTGTTGGTGGTCTTCTCCCAGAGGACAGCTCGGTAACAGATGGCTGCCAGCCTGAACAGAAACCTTCCTGCTCTCTGCTCCACCCTGATGTCGCTCAAACCTTTTTGATGTAGTATCCCTCCATTCAGCAGTGCAGACAACATACTTGTGGCTGTCACCAGACTGGTATGCATCAACAATGTATAAAATTGACTGGTTGGGTTTCTTTAGCCACTCCAAGAAGAGAAAGTCTGTTTTTGAGTCTTCTGTTTTAAATAGACCTTTAAAAAGCTCACAAGTCTTTTCACAGAGAAACACACTGTTGAGGACAGAAGAACAAAGTAAGGATAAAAGCATTCAGTGCATTTTTGATTTCCACAGAGGAAACTGGAGACAATAAGCTGGTTTGGAATTTTAGTCTTGTTAACTCGTCAATCGGTTGTTCCAAATATCTGAAACCAATATTAAATGGACTGACATTACATTTTATGATAGTCATGTTCCCCAGACACTGAATCCCAGAGAATTAGGTCATCTCATGCCATTTTGGTCTTGCGTTGGCAAATAAATGCACAAATATGAATTTGTCAGGAACCACTCAGTTCACTTTTGATTTCCAAAAAGGCGTTGCCAGTGGATGCAGACCAAAATATCTGCAGACACAACAGGATAGAGCTACAGCCAATTAGAGCAATGAAATGTGTCCACCAACGCATGTGAGTGGTACTCCTCTTTATAGTCACTGAATCAAAGCTGCCCTATATTGGTTGTGATTAAGGTAAGGCTGGATAGAAATCTTGTTGAATGGGAGGAGGCAGAGCAAATGAAACATGTATTCTCAGATAAGTTGTGCTAATGTTTTATCTAACACCACAAACAGGACAAGATTTACTATTAATCCAGTAAAATATCTCCACAACTGCAACATGAGCTAGGAGTTCATGACATGTCACTAGCTGACCACCCAAAATACTTGCAGGTTGTTGCTAGACTCTTCTCTTGTACATAAGGGAGAAATCTTTATGTACATTATACATACATGCATACATATGTGACTCATTTTCTTATGCTTGTATCACTTCGCTGTTTCCAGAGAGGAAATATAAGTATAACCCATGAAGAAATATGACACACACACACACAAAAAGTAGAATACCAAAAACGGCTGCTGACAAGCCATGGTTAAAGTTGCCAACACTTATATCCAAGAAATATTATACTTGTCTTCGTGTAACTGTGCCTCTCACTGTGACACCACGGCGTCTGTGCAATAAGTGTTTGTGTGGGAGCAGAACATTAAATCATTCTGGAACAAGCTGGAGAAAATATTTCGGGATTAGTGTGGCAGTGCGGTGAGAGCATCCACACTTAACACAGGCGCAAACAACAACTCTTGGGAGGCTTTGAACCACAGTCGACATTTGCCACTGTTCCAAACATCATCCTCAGAGCAGGGGAATTTGATTACTACGGTAAATAAGGCAATCAGACTCACATGTGTTCCAGAGACACAGAGTTTGGTGGAATGTGTATAAACTCCCTAATCTCTCCACACTGACTGACGACAGACTGACACGGAGAGCTGGCAGGGAAACGCAGTTTGAAGGAGAGGCCATTAACAGGGGCAGGAGAGGCTCCAATGAAAGAGGGGCTTAAAGAGTAACAATATTATTTGACAATTTGTTCACAAAAAGGGGAAGAAAAATGTGATGAGTGTTGGGCAATTAGACCCCATCATGATTCCATTATTTTAAGAATGCAGTAGTGGTCTGAATGGATGTGATGTGGAAGGACTGGTTCAAATGAAAACTGGAGACGAATGAGGTGGAGGGTGGTTGTGTCAATCTGACACTGAAATGACAGCAAGCAGCAGCACAGAAAGTGAAAGTCTGACAGCAGTGAAATGATTGGCTTACAATAGCTGTGGGAAAATCTGGTTGGGCTGAAACATTGAACGCCACTAGGGAATATTTGGACACTTAAAAATGTATACACTTCTTCCCATTACATATGAACATGTAAATGCAAGCAGCATTGTTAAGGACAGTGTAAATGGACTTGTAAAGCAAGGTTTTAAATGATAAAACAATATATACACAGTAAAAAATGAAGATGAAAGTAGTATTTCGACATACAATGGTGGCTTCACTAAAGATTGTAGTTACAATAGGCCGAATTTGCAGTAACCCAAACCTTTATGTGGGTTCTGACCACAAGAACTGTTCCTGTAGAACCTCTTTGGCTGATTTCAGGGGAGTTAAAAAGTACCTATTCCAGAGTAGATATTCTGAGCAGCCATGGATATACTACTATGCAGGGCTTGAGGCAAGCTGGTTACACTTGGAGAAGACAAACACTGATTGGCTAGAGAGCACAACAAGAGGCACCACTTATCTGCCCTTTTAATGTCCTTATCGAGTAGCAGTCTTCACCATTCAACATCTAAAACATTGCCATTAATAACATAAAATTCACAATATGAGCAAACAGAAGAACCCTTTATCTGTTTCCTACATGCTCACTGAACTACAAGTACGTCCAGTAACAACAATTTGCCGCTGTTTCGGTGCATTCTGAGTTAAGCTGTCAGATCCTACACCGGAATGGAGACGGAAACACTAAAAGGGTCAATTGCAGGGACATTTTTTTAATTGTTCGAACCACCTCATACCAAATCCCTAAGGTGGACAACAGCCTGATGTTTTAGTGTTTAGTTCGTCATCATTTAGCTTGCAGAATTGCTTGGAAACATCTGCAGTCTAATCAACCAGTTTCTGTAAGACCATTGGTGACTTTCCACACGAGAGCATCGAGAAGCTGATATTTTTTCCCAATGGCCCCCCATAGGTGCTCAATGGGATTTAGATCAGGATGCCAGAGGAGCCATTACATGACTTTCTTCTGAACAAAACATTCTTTAAAGGGCAGTCAGGGGAGCGTACCTATGTTCCCCGGGTCCTATGTTCCCCGCTTTGTAAGGGACCGGGGAACAAAGGACCCTTTTTCTATATAAGGGTCCTATGTTCCCCGCTTTGTATGTGAACGGGGAACATAGGACCCTTTTTAGGAAAAACGGGGAACATAGGACCTGCGGGGAACATAGGACCCTTTTTTAGAAAGAGGGTCCTACGTCCCCCAGTATGTATTGCGACCGGGGAACATAGGACCCTTTTTAGGAAAAACGGGGAACATAGGACCCTTTTTAAATAAAAAGGTCCTATGTTCCTAGGACCTGGGGAACATAGGGATGACCCCGCAGTCAGCATGCTTGATTCACTATCCGGCTGGAAGTTCCACTTGAATATGTTTTGTCAATTTGAGTTTGCATCCAAAATTCCTCTATACAGACTACAGATATACGATTCCATCAATAAATAGCAGTCCTCATTGTAAGAAGAGCAGTCCCAGACATTGATGTTCCCACCTCCGGGCTTTACTGTACCCTGAGTACAGTCTGGTTGGAGTTCTCATCTGGAAATAACACATCACCAAAAGCTGCCATTTTTCTTGTACTCTCTATTGCAAATGTAATCCTTCCTGTCTTATTCTTTGAGCTAATGACTGGTGTTCATCACATCACCCTCCCTCTGATCCTATTCTGATTGGTCGGTGTTGAATCTGGTGATTCTGGTAGTGTGACTGATTTTCGCATATTTTCTTGTTTTACTGTCAGTTATGTGGTGCAATCTGCTGCTGGATCTCTCTGTGCCCCTGCTGTTCTTAATGCTCTATTTGCTTTTTAACAATATGCCCAATTGTGAAGCATTGAAAATGGATTTATTAATGACGAATAAAGTGGCCTTCTTGTTGCAAAAAAAATGTATCTTGACCTTTTCTCTGAGCTCCAGTCACTTGTCTTTTGTCATTTTTATTTTTAAGATTTATTTTTGGCCTTTTATGCCTTTATTAGATAGGACAGTGGATAGAGACGGAAACGGGAGAGAGTGGGAAAGGACGTGGTAAACGCCCGAGGTCGGAATTGAACCCGGGACAGCCACTGCGCCTTAGCACTTGGGTCACGCGACATAACCATTAGGCTATCGGGGTGCCCGTCTTCTGTCATATTTTTAACCAACCAGTTCTGATATAATTAATAGTGGATTTACTACGTGTAACAACAAGAACTTGTGTATTTAGAGCGGAATGTTCAGTTTCTCAAGTGACAAAATTGCTGATTTATTTTAATAGATTTGTTTTGTTTGTTTAGAGTTGTGCTAAATGTGTTTTTCTATGGATCAAACAGTTTATCCAACATTTCATGAAATAAATTTATGAATCTTGTCCAAATAATTTTGGGGGCCACAGGGGCTAAATAGAGTAACTGACTGATCTTTTCCTAACCTTTATTGCAACACGTACTTGTAAAATAAATAAAATGTTTAAACTCAATTCAGGGATATTTTTGGTTCTGTTGGGTCGCTAATAATTCTACAGCATTAGTTTCAAGCTGTGTATTTTCAGTCTACTTCTTGCGGTTATAGTGGAGTACAGGAAGCGCTTGGACCACCAGCACAGTCTTTTCATTTCCAGCAGGGCTTTGAGTGAGCACATGCCTTTAGGGTGACAGGGGAGTGATGGTGGTGGTGGCAGGCCTTGGACAGCAGGATGTCCTGTTTGGCTGCTCAGCATGGAAATCACAGCAGAGACACAGGCTACACCTCTTGTCTTCTTCAGAAACATGAATCAGCAAAGTTGATAAAAAAGTAGTTCACCACTGCAACGTTATTAGTTACAAAACCTACATTGGTGTCGCCCCAATCAAACTACCAACTTTGGGTAAGAGACGGCGTAAACATTGGACAGGTCACCAGTTCATGGCAGGTCGAACACAAAGACCCAAACCCAGTCTCCACCCTAAACCCTCACAGACTGAACTGACGTCACCTGGTCAGTGATTGATGGCGAGCGGCTGCAGGGGCTGGGACAGCACTTTGCGACATATCACGCTACCTTGACGACAACAAAACATGTTTCATAATGGGTATTGTGGGTTTGGTGACAATTTCTTTCACAGCCAAAGCACGAAAGGGAAAGCATATTTGGTGTTCATCATCATGCCATCAAGGAAAAACAACTATACACAGTTATGGCTATGAATCACCAGTGAGCCATGTGTTTACACCTACATGTAAACCCGGTTGGTTGCTCCTGTTTACCTTGTTTCGTAACATCTCTGGGATTCAGCCCTGGTAACCTTCAGATCTGTGGCTAAGTCTGCAGAAATGTGGACTTATGGGAAGTGTTGATAGAGGGTCTCCAAGAGAGCCCTTAGGCACTTGACAGTTTGACAGTGGGACAGCTCCTGCGCGGGAACACACGTTAAAGACTGTGAGTTCATGAGTGTGGACGTTGGGATTGAGCCAATGAGAAAGACAACCATGTACGCTCATGCTTACACCTAAAGCATATTTAGAAACACTAATTAACCTGCAATGCATGCCTTTGCACTGCAAGCAAACCAGAGAACCCAGAGAAAACCCAAGGAGATGCAAGGAAAACATGCAAAAAGATCCCAGCTGAGCACTAAGTTCAAACCCAGGACCTTAGAACTGCACCACCAGCTGAAACAAGCCACTAAAGTGCTGCGACTTGCACACAAGCTACATAAAATGGTGGAATTGTTCTAATAGATTCCTGAGGAACAACAAATGTGTATTATATCCTCGACCTTTTCCTGACACTTTTCAAGACTGACCAGTGTTTCTGCAGCTATTAAACATGTAAACTGCATTTACTGTGAAGGTGTGGACTTCACTCTCCTTCTGTGCATTCATACAGATGCACCTTTCTACTCAGCACTGACCTAAAATCTGTGTGTTACCAAGAACTGCATGTAATGTTTTAACATCTCTAGAGTTATTGTTGGGCACAGCTGCCCTCTTGTTCGTGCCCCATCCAGGGTCACCGCTGCTGCCCTTTAGTAAAATCTGTCAGGCTCTCTTTGACGCAGATCCGTTTCCTGTCAAAGTGAGATTTTTATTGTTCCAAGGGAGCAGGCTCCAGAATCTCACTCCCCCAGTCTTTTCCTGTTTCCTCTTGAAGAGGAAGTGCTGCTTTGCTTCAGTTTTTTCCCCCCCTCCTCCTGCATCTTCTCTGGGACAAATCTGGAACACTAGCTGCAGCGGTTTGCTTGTGTCGGCCAAGTCTTGATTTCAAAGAATGAAAAGGGTTCCTTAAAAAGAGATGCCCTCCCACTTTGGTCTCCGTTACACAAGCTTTCACATACAAATTCACACACACACACACTGCACAGTGCATTCACAAACAAGCTCACAATGATTTTGCATCCTATATTCTAATGCGCCCCCTCTGAGTGATCGGCCTTGAAGGTGTGTGTTCACCTGCGACCCCGATGTGAAGCTTTCCCATGGTGCCTCAGCACGTAGGCTCTTTGTTATCTCAGAGAAAATACTTCTTTGTATGCAGGGAGGGCCATTTCGTACATTTAGACAGTATAAGCCCTTAAACAAACACTCATACTCTGCAGCATCCTTACCTAACAAAGAGAAATGAACTGAACTGAGAAAAATATGACTTAATATCTACTCATTTCTTATCATAAATTTAAGCAGAGAAGCAGTCCAAGTTCTGGTTCATGCCACTTGAAGCCCACTCACTCAACCATAAACACACTAATGTTGTCTGAGTGTGTATGCGCACACGTTTAACTGAGCAGTTCTGCACAAACTGAGAATGACAAATGAGGCCTTGTTGTCAGACTAATCTCAGTCAAGCTCAGTTTCACGGCAGAGGAGGAGCAGCCCGTCTGTCTTTAAATACATGATGTCAGCTACAAGCACTGAACGCTTTCAACCTCGGGCATGACCCCATCCTACACAACTCCAAAACATTTAAAAGACTAGTTAGCATGAAAACCCTGTCTCATAAGATGTCATTTGGCAATTTAGATGAATTAGTACAACTTCATTACCAAGTCCTTCAGACAATCTTTGTGAGGCTTCATAAATTTTCACTGTGAAGCAGCCAAAAAAATCCTGCACACTATGAAAGACTGAGGACCTCAACGTCACACATAATGCGAGGGTCTTTCACGGTTGAACTACAAAGATGTTCATGTTGCCAAGAAATTTCATTGAAGGAAACCTTTCAAAATCTGAGATTAAAAGTAAATTTGTACACCTGCCATTGGCTAATATACAGATCCATACAATCTGAGGTGGGACAATTATTTGATGTCAAATCTAAAGTGCTATTTGAAACAATGCAATTGGCAAATCACAAAGGCTGCAATCTAGTATATGTCTGACCCACAGTTAATACAGTTGTGTCAGTGATTTTAAATTCAACATGTCCTCCTTGTGTGACAGTCACACTTTTGGTTTGATCTCATTAGTGCAGCAGATAAGTTAAACTATCTTCTGCAATATCTGATGCAAGCATCAACCTTGGCACAAATACTCTTTAGGGGTTATGTCTTTGAAAAAATACGCTGGCCACCTGAAATTCAAGATTTCCTTTTTTGCGTATAAATTGCCTATTTTATCACAGATTCTCACTACGACACCGATTTAGTTGATCTTGGTGTTAAAAAGTAGGTTCTCAAGTATCAGGAATCCAAAAATACAACACTAAGATCTCTTTGGAGCTTCTTTCTACCATTTCTAGCCCAAAACAGTGAAACATTAACAGGGAATATGGCATCAATGATATGAAACAACATTTTATTAAGAGTGATACATGTACATCTACAACACGTATTTCTATTTAACCCTAACCCTAAGGCCTACTGCACTACTATAGCATTATGTAGGTTAACCACAGTTCTGTAATTTTGATCTGAAGTCCCAAATAAGGTAAAAAAATAAGCTTCTTAGTGATTCATGGTCTAAAATGTATGATTATTGGGCAAGTCTGTGTATATTTAGTGCGAAAAGTAATATTTCAGTATTGATTATGGCGGCCATCTTGAAAAAAATGGCAGCCATCTTGAATTTCAGGTGACCAGCATATTTTTTCAAAAAGGTAACCCCCAAGGAGTATTTGTGCCAAGTTTGGTGCTTGTATCACATTTTGAATGATTCACCTGAAAAACGTAATTTACCTGCTGCACTATATACTGAATTTCAGCTTATTGTCTAGTTTACTGGTTGTTGTTCGGCCTGCATATCCAAGGCTTTTGCCCTGAATGTTTAATGAATAGCTCTGCAGCTTAAAAATAAGAATAATAAGGAAGAAAAAGCAGCAGATGTATTCCTGTGTAATTCTGATCAGGCATTAAAGCCACTAAAAACAAAAGTAGCCTATGTTTTGGGTTCTCTGTGTTGAAGTCAGATCGACTTCATTCTACATGGTTTTCGCACATTTCTTTCGTCTGGTGGTAGCTAGCTGGCTAATTCACTAAGGCAAGACTTGAAGGCTTTGGATATGAGAAGCTTTTTGAATCATAAAAATGATAAAGGCAATGGGGCGAGAGGATGTGGAGGGAGAGTTACTTCCTGTTGTATAGGATGTCATTAACGTGGACATTTTTCCGTGTTTTTTTTTTTTTTGTTTGTTTGTTTTGGGAGTTTTTTACCAGCAACTTAGATTTGCTCTTATTATTATGAATTATTAATTGGGGTTTTGTGTTATGGGAGTTTATGGGTGAAATGTTGCCCCTCACCAATGTTTGCTTATCTTCCCTTAAACGCTTGGTCACGTAAATTAACATTAAAAATTTAAATAAGTATTGATATTATTCACCGATCAGGCATAACATTATGACCATCTGCCTAATATTGTGTTGGTCCTCCTTATGTGGTCAAAAATTCTCTGAACCATTGGGCATGGACAAGAGGACCTCTCAGGTACCCCTTTTCCACCAAGAAGAACCAGGTGCTAGTTCGGTGCTGGTGCTAGTGAAGGTGCTTAGTTGGTTCAAATCTCGTTCCTCCTAAGAACCGGTTTGCTTTTCCATTGGCAAGGAGCCAAGTTCTAGCCCCGCCATTGCGTCACCGTAAAACGTCAGTACATCACTGCATACAGAATGTTGTAGCTGATCGGTGTAGATATACCAATCTCACCCCAGCTGGTAGCTTAAACTGGCAATTCTTGTCTTGAATGTCTTGAATCTTTCTACATACGGAGGATTTAGAATGGCGGAGGATTCATTACGGTAAAATGATGCAATTTTATCAGAAAATTTAAAAACAAACACATTATCTGTGAAAATATTGATGTTTTATTTTGATATAATTTAGAGTTTTATTGTAATTCAGCGTATAATTTTCTGTAATTTGACAAAACTGGGAAAAAACTGTAAACAACACCAACTCAAAATTTACAATTAAAAAATGTTTAATAATTGATTTATTTTTATTTTTTACAGACTTGTTCTGTTGCTTGGGAATCACTGGTTCAGCTTTCTGGCGTGTATCAGTTCACGCTCCCTGCTCTCAAAGCATTGTTTTCAGCTACAGCAAGCAGAGTTTTTCAGCGTAAAAGCTCTAGAAACAAATACAGAGACCAAGCAGTGGAGCATTTAGCAGCTAAAGAGCCAAACAGTTCCCTTAGGAGTTGGTAGAGACCCAAAAAACTGAACTAAAACAGAGTGAACTGAACTTTTATATCAATTGGACAAAAATGCTGCTCCATGTACATGAAAATGTTGCTCTGTAACATACTGGATGAGCAAGTAATTTGTGGTTTAGCATGTTTGCTTTGATAAACTTAAATAATAATTAATAATAATAAATAATTATTGCAGGTTTCAACATTAAGAATGACCACAGGCACAGGGAAAAACAACCCTTTGTGTTTGGTACCAGGTCGTAGATGCAGCTGTAATGATCGCAGCCAACATGGAGTCTCGTTGCATTCAATTGTATGTTGTGTAAACCAGCCGGCTCGGTGACAAGAGTGTGTGTTTACCGTTGACTGTATATAAAGAGGTGTTTATCATGTCAGCAGAAGAGCCAGGTGGAGCGCAGAAAGAGGCTGATGTATGTAAACATGATTCAAACTGACGTGATCAAGCTTCAGAAAATGACGCTGATCCTCCTCAATGAGGTTACCAGCTTTCAGAATGCTGAGTCTGTTGTAACTTCATATGTTATCATTTCTGAAATACGATCAGGTCATCTCAAGAGAAAACACGACTTCCGGCCTGCTTAAGTGCTGCGTATGAGAGTCACTTAACAATGCTGCCGCCACTTAATGATTAATAAGTGGTGGAGTTGGGGGTTTTGGGTAAAAAAGGCAGATGTTCCACGTATTTTTTAAGCCCTTAAATATTTGAATACATGCCGACAAATTATGGGATAAGAAAGTGCTTTTGGCTACTGGTGTTTCTCCTCCACTTCCCTGAGCTCATGAGGGACTGTTTTTTGTTTTTGGAGATATGGAGACATCGATCGGTGCTGCAAAGACCGTCTGAGCAGGTACGTGCAAGAATAAGAGAAGGCAAGGCCACTTCAGATTTGCCATGGAGCCAAAACAGTCAACGAAAGGCCGCAGGCAGTTGCCAGGCAACACTATCCCTATCACAGCAGGAAGCGGAGTCGAACAGAACATTAATCACTTTCAGCTCCATCTCACAAGAGTCACGGCGCTAAAATGCTCTGGTCAGACAGAGGTTGCACACTGTGTCCAGTCACACTGGCTTCTACCTGCATTTACTGGAATTTTTTCTTAAGGTGCAGTGAGACAGAGATTTTTCCAAGAGTGTATACACTGTAAAACCTAACAGTACATCTTAATAAAAGAATTGAGCTAACAGAACTCATATGACATAAAAAGTTTTAGTTACTCAAGTGTTAAACTAACATGAACTCAGAATTGAATTGCTGCCATAATGACTCAGTCATTTGGAGTTTGATCAACTATTGGTATATTTTCAAGTTATGTGCAACAATCGCAATGAGCTATATTAACTTGTCTGATCTAAGTTGATTTTATAGGCATATAGACAGTATTGTAAATGTTCTTATCAACAACATATTTCAGCTTTCAATATTTTAGCTTTAGCCTGATTGTTTTAAATAGAAAGGTTTCATGAGATTTGATGCAGAAGTGACTTTGAGCTTATCCTGTTTTGTGACCGATTGTTTACTGTTGCTATGACGATGGGTATTTTTGTGGCGACAAAAGCGGTTATTTTAACAAAAAACATGATCTTTTCCCACCCCTAACCAAGTGGTTTTTATGCCTAGACCTAACAAGACCTTAACCACAGCGTTGTCACACCATAAAACGTTTTTATTTTTAAACAATGATTTTAACGGTTTTTTGGGGAAGGGCAGAATTAACGTGTGACGTAGGCGCACACACGCAAAGGTGAGCAGTTCAAGCAGAAAGCGCGCTGCACACCTACCGGTAATACCGCTATGGTGCACACGGCACGGAGACTCGACACAACCTGTCTGAGACCGAAGCTGGATAGATACACTCACGGAGAAAAGAAAAGAAAAAACACTCGCTGAGGCTGAGATTCAACACACACCCGTCCGAGGCCGAAGCTGAACAGATACACTGGCAGCGTGGATTTTCGGTGGTTCATCATCATTTGCTTCCGTTAAACCAAGTCAGGTAATGCTGTTCTGTCTTTTATGAGCTTGCTAGCTTAGTATTTTCAAGCTAATGCTTTTTTTTTTAGCTGACGTTACCATCACTGATAAATTCGCCATTGAAAGAGTGCACGTTCTCTGACATTAAGCTAGTTAGCCTTCAAACCAAGTTGAATTTTCACCACTGTCTGAAGTTTTCGACGTAAGCACATTATTCTCTAACCAAATTAAAATCACCATAGTGCAAAGCACATTAAACTGACAGTTTTGTGGTTAGCTTGCAACCTAATAGGCCTTACTTACATTGTTAACATTAACGTTAGCATAATTTAGCATGGTAGTCCTAGGCTAGCATAAGTGGAGTGCGCGCCATCTGCATGTGGTGATATCAGCCCAAACAGTCTGTTTTGTCCTTTCCACAGGCGCTTTCTAATACCACTGAGAATTTCGCAACTAAATAGTAAGCAGTTGAGTTTAAATAAGGTACTTTATATATTTGTTGCTTACAGTTTTTTTTATTATGGTCTTTAAAGTCTATGGTTCTAATGTGAATTAATTTTCATTTCAGTCGTGGCTGAATCCTGGGACCGAAGTCATGTGGAAATGTAAGCTGTGTGTTTTTTCTAGTGCCATCAAAGTATGCTTACTGAGACATTACAGACTCCAACACGGACAGTATTCTACAGTTTCTCCCTTGCCATGCTTATATCACAACTGCATTTGCACTTTTAGAATAGAATGTTTTTTTTTATTGTCATCATACACAAGGTGTGACAATAAAAAAAAACATTCTATTCTAAAAGTGCACATGCAGTTGTGATATAAGCATGGCAGTTTTAATTCACTGAAGATACACATGTCAAGAGTCAGATGGCCTGGTCTCTTCTCTGAAGCCCACGTGAGTACAAATATACTGAGAAACTGTAATAAAACAATGGTGATATCACACACACACACACACACACACACACACAAACAATTATTTCATGATTTAATTTAAAATGGTTTAAGAAATTAATTGTGATGTCCTCAGGTTGATTTAATCAGGGAAACAAACTCATAAAAATGTCTAAAATTACTTAAAATATTACTCATGGAGACTTTGAAATAGCTTAATTGCAATTGAATTATTTCTGCCCAGAAAATGGTTTGTCATGATTTAGGCTATTTACAGAATATTTCTTTATGCTTTTGTGTTTGGTACAGGTCTATGGCAAATTCCATAGGGTTGCCAGTCAAAACCTGCAATATTCTTTCTTCGCTGCTCTTGATAGACGCACGCCACAGCTGCTCAAACTCTACAAACAGAGGAGGACTGGAGCTTTTGGTGAGAAGATGACAGATCTGCTGATGGCATACGAGGAGCAGGTAAGTGTGTTAATATGTTTACTGAAAGT
>OMNN01026067.1:0-19577 GCA_900302755.1 Chromis chromis
TGTGTGGTCAAAAATGAACCATCTGAACCATTGGACATGGACAAGAGGACCTCTCAGGGTGTCCTATGGGGTCTGGCACCAGGACATTGGCAGTGGATCCTTTGGGTACTCTGGGTTGTGCAGTGGGGCCTCTGTCAATCAAACTTGTTCCACTGCATCTTGTTGATGCTTGATCAGAATGGGGTCTAGAAAGTTTGGAGGTCAAATCAACATCTTGGGCCATTGTCATGTTCCTCAATATGTTCCTGATTGTTTGATGTTTTTGCCATGTGGTGGGGTGCATTTTCCTGCAGGGGTAGACCAGTGACATTTGGGATTTCCATTTGCATGAGGGAGTGTGCTTATTCTTGGACAATGTTTATTTGGGTGTCTAATTCTCATCAACACAGATGTCAAAATCCAAGGTGTTCCAGCAGAACACCACATAGTACCAATATGATCAATTTTATTCACTTCTCCTTTCAGTGGTCATAATGTTGTGGCTGATCGGTGTATATGTTAGCATTTAACATATTGTCAATGTCATTTGTGGTAAGTTCAAAAATCTCTCTTTAGGTGTTACAACTTTACCTGGAACTCAAATACATATAAAAGCCATTTTCAGCACAAGTGGCACTTCAGCAAAGTAAGAAAGTAGCTTTTTATATTGTATATTCAATATACTAAATAAGTAACTTCTTTTGCATCTAAAGGCAGAGCGAGACGAACACAGCCGAGGGGAATTTTCCTGGCCTTTCTCATGTTTGTGATCTTTGTTGACTGTAGCTGACCCGCCATCGCATTCTTTAACAATGCGCCAAACCCTAAGCACTAACCCAAACAAAAGCTAACGGTCGGAGGAACAAAAGCAGGAAACAAGTAACTGATGAATTTTATCGGGCAAAGGAAGACAAAAAAAAGTCTCTGCAAATCCAAAGGTCGTTCTGTAGCAAACCTGCGGTGGAAACAAAAATGAAAGTATGCATGGCTGCGCTGCTAATGCTCACACAGAGCTGCTGACGCTGGTAATTGCATGAACAATATCAGATAAAAGGCTATGAATTACTTAATATGCAACATGGCTGCAGGGTTTGGAATAAAGGTTGGATTCTAAATAGGAATCTGATGGATAAATGCATCATTACATTGTTTTTTAAATGGAATCATTTTAATCCATTAGGAGTAGGGGTCGACCGATTATCGGCCAAGTGGATTATCAGATCCAATATTCAGCATTTTTTTCGATTATTGGTTTTGCGAAATGAAAAATGAGCCACTTTGCCCTGCCAACTGCACTACACATCACGAGTAACAGCGTACATAACAGATATTTCAACCATGTTTTGTGTTGGAGTTTGTGTTATTCTAAAATATGACACCAAGCTGTTTTTTTAAACTGCATATGTAAAAATCAGTTGCAGTTATCTCTTGTCACTCTCCTTCATTATTAATAATCAGTATCGGCCCTGAAAAACCGCATCATTCGACAGCTAATTTGGACGCGTCTCCATGTGAGAATATAGAAATATGTCACTGTGGCAGCTCGACTGGTGTCTAATTGCTGCAGACTTTTGGGAAATAGAGTCAGAGCTCATGGGCTCAAAAAGGTTGAGAGCCCCTGATGAACTCCATCTAGACTCTGCGAGAGGAAAGAGAAAAAAAAAATCAATGACCCTCTGACGTGATAGATAGAAAAGAGACTACTTAATTGGGACTGGAATGCTAAACCAGCAAAACCAGGAACGCAGCGAATGATCGAACGAACAAGTGATGATTCGGCTGCATTTGAGCTGAAATGACCTCACAACAGAAACATTGTTTTAATTAAGAATCGAGTTCAGGATTCAAATAATCCCCCTGATGTGTCTTTGTGTATCCCAGCAACTGTATATTGATCTTGAAATAAAACAGTTGCATATCTCACCCTCTGACTGCCCAACAGTATAACTTTTTTTTTAGAATGTCTGCAATTTTACTCGTCTTTTGGGTGTCTTAAATGCCCTTCCAGCCTTTTGTACTACAGTTTTTTTATTTGCTCTCACAGTCTGGAAGTACATAAAGTAGACTTTAAGACCATTTATATCAGAGTCAGGCAGAAGTTATTTCTTTCAGGAGTAAATTTGGAGAATTTTCTTCAACACCAGTTAATATTATAGTTTCTAATATGAACAATACAATGAAAATCTTTTTTTTTTTAAAAACCTTGTTAACATGGTCATATGGTGATTTTTATATGCTAGAAGACACATCAGGAGCCAAATAAACCATGGATGAGCATTTCGACCTTAAAACTCAAAAACATGGATTCAGATGTATTGGGTTTCATACATTACAAACCTAAAGAACCAATCCTGTTAACTTGTGGGTGTGGCTTTCGGTATCATTATTATTCTTTAGAATTTGTTTGCGGTTTAAACTACAACTGCAACAATCAATCAATCAATTAGTTGTCAACTAATAAATTAATCGCCAGCAATTTTAACATTCGATTAATTGGTTTGAGTCACAATTTTCTGATTCGAGCTTCTTAAATTTGTTTTGTTTTGTTTTCATCTCATTCCATTATGGCAATAAACTGAATATCTTTGGGTTGTGGACAAAACAAGACATTTCAGGATGTCATCTTGGGCTTCGGGAACCACAGATCAACATTTTTTTTTTTACCATTTTCTGACATTTTAACGACCAAGCAACTAATCAGTTAATTGAGAAAATAACCAACACATTATTCCATAATGTAAATAATAACTAGTTGCAGTCCAAGTAAACTAAATATCTTCGGGTTGTGGACAAAATGAAACATTTGAGGACGCCATCTTGAGCTTTGGGAACCACAGATATACATTTCAAAGACGAAGCAACTGATCAAAAACAATCAACAGACTATTCAACAATGTAAATAATCATTAGTTGCAGCCTTAGTTTGAATGAGTCCTAGGGGAGCTGGTGTGCTCGAGCTGCAGTTAAGTCTGCAGGTACGTGAGTTATGTCTAAGCCAGGCTTTTTGTAAGGAGAAACTTCTAAATGTATAACTTTCATATACTAAGATGAGTTTTTAGAGTTTTTTTCAGCAATCAAAGGGGGACTTTGTTTAATATCTTTCATATCTATAATTGGGGAGCTGTAGCTGGAGTGACTTCCTGCCTTGAAAAGCCGAGACAGACAGGTGTCATCCTCTGTTCAGTCCCTCCTCAGTAACACTGAGTCAGAAGGACACAGCTTGTCATCTGCCATAACATCACCATGGCCTTCATCCTAGTTACTGTGAGTCATGGGAACATACAATAGTTAGTGAATACCATCCAGTCAGACTCTGTATTCATGTTCTGGAAGTGTACATCTCAACTTTTTAACCTTGCAAACACGTCTATACCAACTAGACAACCCAAAAGTACATAAAGACAAACAATTGCATTTGGAGATTCTGAGTAAAGCAAAGCATGGCTAATTAAAACATTAATATTTATTATATTTGCAGTAGCAGCTCCGAAGCTTTGAAACAGCCTCCTCCATTGATATTTTCAAGAAAAACCTCAAGATACACGTGTCTCAATGGCTTTTGTCTGCTCTTAATGGTCCTAATATTTCATATTTATTGCTATTTTAGAAAATGATCTCACAAGTCGCCATGTTGTTGCCTGTTTTGGTATTTTATACTATTTTATTTCGTTTTACTGGCTGATTTTTCACATTTTATACTGGTCTGCACATATATTTTTGCAGCCCTTCTGTGCACATGTATAGCACGTTGATCAACTCAGGTCAAGAAAAAAGGGAATGGCATAACTGTGAACTGCAAAACTGCTATATGTGTTAACAGCATATATTTCCATGGACACGTATATCTGTAGTAAACTCAAAGATTCTACACTCCACTTCCCCAGATGGGGGATCACATGGCATCAGGCAGAGGATCCTAATCCCATACCCCCAATCTGGTGTCAGATTCCAGTGGAAACGGTGCTCGGCTGGAGAATACAGGAGAAACTAGGGCAGATATGGCTCCGGAGGTCAGGGGTCGGTCTACTAGCATAGAGCTGATGAGGTGGCAACCTTCAGTCATTAAGTCAATAGAAGATATCAGAAGGGTTTTTCCATATTGAAATTAGGGTATTATGAGTGTAGTGAGCTGCTTGTTTGTTCCTTTGTAGTCCTTAATGTGCATGTAAAAGCTTGAATTATGCATACAAACGCACCACCCAACCCCTATAGTCATCATTTAAATTGGATTCTCAGGGTATTATGGGATATTACATTCAATTTTTTTCCTTGCATGCCAGCGTTGGTTGAGTTTTTTTCAACCGCCCGCTATGTCCGCCTTTCTCTCACAAGTAGGTCAAAACAAGGAGGCTAAAATTAACTTTTTCAACCGAATGTTGTATTGAAACCTGAGTTTCAATCAGGTTTCAACACAAACTGTGAAGGGAGTTTCTGGAGCTGTTGCAGGATTTGAAGTCCTCCAGCTACGTGACACATGTGGGTCATAGTGACAGGTTGATATCTATGCTGATTGTGGATGGCTTATCCCCTGAACTGTGCTTACTGAGAGTCCTCAGGGTGCACTGGGCACAGAGCAGCCCATAAGCAGACAGCCAACCAGGTCAGATGGTGGCTCTGCCAGCAGGGTGAAGTCAGAGAAGAGGAGCAGGAAAATGTGCAACAACAGTTTAAAGATGGTTTGGGCAAGTTTTAGAATGACATTTTGGAGATAAAGTAGAGATTAAATATGAGATTAAAACTGTGGTCAGCATTTGATAATGGTGATAGATTGGTTAAGGAGGATGTTTAAGGTTTAAGGATGTCAAAGATGAAGGTGATTTTAGGTTCCAATTAATTCCCAATTCCATATATTTATATCTCTATATATCTATAATATATCTATATACTGTATGATGAAGGTGCAGGCTACCTGAGGAATGATTGGGCTATGGGTGGATGAATGGATGAATTTTCCAGCAGTTTTTCCTGACTTACGTGAAGACGAAGAACAGGGAGGTGGATCCGACCAGGAGGCAGGCGGCGGTGCACACCGGGATGAAGGCGCTGGGCTTCAGCGAGTCGGCGCCGCTGGCGGGCATCCTGTCCTCTCCGCACTCATCAGGGTCTCATACCAACGAAACCGGCAGCAAATACACCGAAAAAGTGCTTCCTTGTTTCCGTACAAAGCCCTTCATGAATCGCAGAACAACGAAAAACCATAGTCAGAGGAGGAGAAGCAGCAGAAGAGGAGCCCGAGAGGCAACAGCCCGCAGCATCCGTCCCGTCTGTCCCGGCAGGCAGCTGCCGCCTCCCGTCCGTCCCAGAGGTGGTGCTTTTACTCATGAATGACGCGCAGCTTTACTACTACAGTCTCAGACCCTGCTGGGATCTGACCAGCTGTTCTTTTCCACACCAGCACCATGACCACTGGTGACCGAGTTAATAGTCTAATAACTTAACAATAACATTAAAAATCTGACAAATGCCATTAAAGAGAACATTATTAAGGGTTTGTAAGAGCTTGCAACAAATGCTCATATTAATAATCAATAAAATATTATGCCACTGCTTGATTGAATTGGCTCAGTTATAAGTCATATATGAGCAATACTGAAAAAACTAAAACAAACTGTCACTCAAATTCTGTAATTAAAATGCATGTTATCATGTGATGATTTATGTGACTTTTTAATTTTTAATAAAAGATATTCACATGTGTAATAACTATGAAATGACTTGCAGGGTAAACCAGGGTAAGACACATACTTCATCAAAATACACATTGTTTTATAATCAAAATATATGTGATCATATGTAAAATAAATAAATAAAATCGACTTTTTCATGTTTAATGAAAAATATACACTTGTAAAAAAATTAAATTACCTGCGTGTGTATTTATTTATTTATTTGTGTATTTGTGTGTGTGTTTTTTTTTTTTTTAGGTTTATTGAAAGATTGTTACATGTGAAAAACAATATAATTAATAACAAGGTAAACCAGGAAAAGGCATCCACTTTAAGAGCAATGTCTATTTGTAATATAATATCAATATTACATTATTATATTATCAATATTAACATTTTAGGGGCAGTGGTGGCCTAGTGGTTTGTGAAGCAAACTTGTAACCCGTGGGTCACCGGTTCGAGCCCCCGGACTGGCAAGAGGTTGAGGTGGGAAAGTGAGAGCGACTGCTTGTCCCAGTCACCACCACTGTGGGCCCTTGAGCAAGGTCCTTAACCCCTGACTGCTCCCTGGGCGCTGCACCGCGGCAGCCCACTGCTCCTAGTATGTATAGTTAAGGTTAACTTTGAATAGGATGGGTCAATGCAGAGAAGGAATTTCCCCAAGTGGATCAATAAAGGTTAGATTAGATTATTAGACTCGTCATTTACACAGCTAATCGTGTCAGATCTGATAGAGGCATAGTTGTTGCTATTTTGGTTTTAGACTATCATGTTATATGTTATGTAATATTATAAAGTACATAGAAGTGGTGAATGTGAGCCAAATGTTTTGATGCATATGTTAAGTTTTTCTCATTTGTTGTTAGCTAGAGTTTCCATATAAATCTTATGGTGTATTATGTCAGCCTGATCTAACACTCATCCATATTTTTTCACTCCGCAGGCAAAGTCTTCCTGAACAAGACCTCCTAAAATGGCACTTCTCTGACATTTCTTTCTTTTCTTTTTTTTTTTTACCCCTTAAATCTTCAGTTTTTAAAAAATATAATTTAAAATATTTTATTGGAGCAGGATTACCACAATGACAGTCAGTTGCAGCTTCTGTGCCCTCCTAGTTTTCTCCCTAATAGGTGAGTGAATGCATCAGATCTCTTATGTGTCCATCTAAGGTGCCTGTTTGTCAACCAAAGGTCATATTTGCAGTTTTCATGTCATACAATATTTATAGCCTCTGTCAGTGGCGATTATAAAACACCTGTCTGACTAGTTTGGTTTTTGCTTATTTCACCTGCAGCATGCAGCCGTTTTGTTCCTGCCCTCAGCTCTGGTAAGAAGACTAACTAGTCAGCATTGTCTCATGTTATGTCTGTCGTGAAGGGATTTTTCCATACGTAATCATATTCTTGTTGCATCCTTTTCTCAAACTGGCAGTCTATCATCAGTGATAATGAAAACATTTTTGTCATGATTCACATTTTTACACCACACCACTGCTTTTTCAAACACAGTGGGACAACATGATAGATAGATAGATAGATAGATAGATAGATAGATAGATAGATAGATAGATAGATAGATAGGAGTGGTACAGCACCGACAGCACAACAGAACAGTAAAAAACACACAGATCAAAAATAATATATTAATAAAAACTATCACCAACAACGTATTGCACATGTACTGCAGATTGCACAGGCCCAGGAAGAGCCCAGCAGCATTAATGCTCATCCTCATCCTCCCCATCCCTTCCCCTCCCGACACCTCTCCCCCTCCCACCGAGTGCAGAGTTGTACAGTTTGATGGCTTGGGGGGACAAAGGAGGTTTTGAACATAAATATGTACTGTAATGAAATTTAGATTGATTGTCTGCTAACATTTTATTTCTTCTTCACTGAATTAACATATAACAATAACACTTCAAAGCTTCAAAAACAGGAACCATTTTTTACTCTTTTCATCATTTCTCCTTCGTCTTTTTGTTTCTCAGCCCGCTGTGGGCATTCCCTTCAGGTCTTAGACAGCAGAGTAGGAGAGATCAGGAGTTCTGCTTACCACAGCTGGTCCTACCACTTCGGCCCAACCAATGACTGCTGGATCATCAAGGGTTCGGAAGGGGTACCTATCGTCCTCAGGTACAAATGCTGACAACATTCAAAGTGCCAGATAAACAGGACGTTTCCTTCAAGGAAATAAATAAATAAATTGCCCCGAGCTATTTGCAAATCAGAGGACCGGGGATAATTACAGATTTAGCGAAACTGAATACTGTGTAAATATTTGTAGACTA
Organism: Chromis chromis; assembly: GCA_900302755.1. Classification (NCBI taxonomy): domain Eukaryota; kingdom Metazoa; phylum Chordata; class Actinopteri; family Pomacentridae; genus Chromis; species Chromis chromis. The sequence goes on from OMNN01026067.1 coordinate 7,933, forward strand.
CTTGTGCAGTGTTGCCTGTGGTTGGACAAATTGCCCAAAAGTGGGACCATATTGATAAAATCTACATTAATGGCTCATTCAGTGTTATAATTGTATTTAGAGATATTTTATGACATAGTATGTTTTCCACAGTTGAGTAACTAGTAGTAGTTTATCCAGCAAATGAAACACTAATAACAAACTTTATCACATTTGTGGCTGAAGATCTGGCCAAATTTCTGACAGCTGACGATTAGGTTGCTCTGTTTTTTCTAAGTGAAGTCGTCTGTTCACAGACATGCCTGTTTTCTTGTTACAATTCCCCTCGCAGCTTCTCTCAGTTTTCGGCACGGTGTAGAAAGGAGTGGGTATCTATAAAATCGTCAGCTGGTGGCGAGCCGGTTGTCCTGTGTGGGTCCAAGTTGCCGCAGCCCTTGGAATTTCCGGGGGGAAATATTACAGTGATGCACCACTTCCTCCCGCATCTGTACCCAGTATCATCATTTCTGTTGAACTACGCCAGAGGTGCGATAGTGTGACATCTAATTTTGCCAGTTTCTTTGTGAATTTTTGTTGCAAGATGACGCTTTTCCTGTCAAAAAACATCATCTAACTGTTTCTCTCTTTTGTCCTCTTCTGTTTTCTACACATCCAGACTCGGATGATTGCCCAGAGACATCTTTTGAATGCCTTGGGGGTCGGTGCCTCCCACTCTCCTGGCGCTGTAATGGCCAGGTGGAGTGTCTCAGTGAAGGCAGTGACCTCGGCACCGATGAGATGGACTGTGATACAGAGTTAGACGATTCAAAACCCCCAAAGTATGACAACACGCAGGAAAATGATGCTGAAACTGAGACGTATACAGAGAGGAACCATGATAGTGACTCAGAAAGTCGTCAGGTCGGATCAGCTGAGCAGTACCCTGATCTCTGGCCGCTGGAGAAGGAACGTGCCCAGCTGGACCGAGAACAGTTTCAGACTCATAAGGCGCCTGTAGTGACTCCCACTCCCATTGAGTGGCCTTGTGGAGGGCTTCTTCAGACCTTTTACGGCACCTTCTCCCCTCCAACGTCTCCAAGTTCCCTTTTCTGTGTCTGGACTCTGGACCCTCAGGACTCCAGGCCGCTGAGACTGGACCTGCGGCAGCTGGTACTGGGCTCAGGGGATAAACTCACTGTCTACAACAGAGAGCAAGGCAAAGGAGACATTATTAAAATTGTGAGTTTACTCAACTGAGAATTGTATCTAAGCAAGGAATGCAGCCCAGACAGCTTTTTCTCCTTAACAAAAAAGGTTATTAAAACATAACATGATGTTCTCTGTTTGACAGATCACCAGCACCTCGAATTACAAACTGGTCCAAGTTGAATCTCATACTGGCCTGCTGTCAATGACGTATGAGAAAATTTCTGACTCAACGGGGATTGGTTTTAATGCCACATTCCACGTTGGGAGCTACTGCCCGCCATGGGAAGGTCGGTGTGGGGGAGCAGCAGGAGGCTGCTTCACCCAGGAGCAACGCTGCGATGGGAAGTGGGACTGTCCTGAGACTGGGAAGGATGAGGAGGGTTGCGGGGGCTGCAGTCCAAACCAGTTTCCCTGCGGACAGAGAGGGATGGGACCCGGCATCCGCAGGCCGGTGTGTTACCCAGTGACTGAGAGATGCAACTACCAGCTGAACTGTGCTGATGGCAGCGACGAGAGGGACTGCACTGTGTGTCAGCCAGGGACCTTCCATTGTGACAGTGACAGGTCAGTGTACATGTGTTTTTTCTAAAGAGTTTCTTACTGAAAGCCTGTGTATTTGGCAGCTGGATAGCTCAGTGACTAACATCCCAGACCTTGGCATGGGATATAGGTGGTTCAAATCCTGGTCAGGGTGCAGGTATCCAGTGAGGACCCTTAGGCAAAGTCCTTAATGCTGCCCCACCTACCTACCTATGTACGTCGCTTTGGATAAAAGCGTCTGCTAAATGAAATTGTAACCTTGTTGAAATCTTATGTACCCGGGTCCAGAGAGGCCTGAGCCAGGGAAGTTTTTAGTGAACTTGAATTCGGTATGAGCTAAAAATGAGCTCTGGATCATAACACATTGAGCTGCAGATCATGGTTATTATGAGCACCTACCTCTAGGACTCTGGTGCTCAGAGCTGATTCTTAACCACGGAAACAGGAAGTCTCGACTTTTGTTTTTTTATAGATCGTTTGATCTAATAGTTTATTTCATGATTATGATCAGATTAGTGAAATGCCAGGGAGAGGTGTGTCTTATACTTATGCAAGAGTGTGAGTAAGAGGGTGTGTGCAGAGATGTGGCCAATGTCAGAGATTAAATAGATTTTTCTGTGATTAGTGTGTGTTTTTGTGGGTTCACAGTTGTGTTGCATTTCAGTAAGATGTCAGCAATTGGGGTGATGATTGATACCTCAGTAATATAAGTTTTCATCAGACAAAAAGTAGAGTGTTGTATTGTTTTTGCCGGCGTTTGTTTGTTTGTTAGCAGGATAACTTGTAAAGATATAAATGGATTTTAACGAAATTTTCAGGAATGATGTTGATAATGAGACAAGGAACAGACGATTACATTTTGGTGATGTTCTGGATTACTAAAAATAAGAAAATGCTGCTTGTGGAAATCACAATATGGGTGGAAATGAGCTGTGTTACCGGCCTGAGCCTGCTACTTTAAGCGCGGTGGCTTATGGGTAATGTAGTAGTAGTGCACGAAGTGTGTTGTGTGTATGTCCCACCTGGCACTCGTGCTGGACTCTTTCACCGTGTCTGTGACAAATAAACAGATCCAGCTCCAAGGTTTACTGCCTCCCATGCTGCCTGTTTTGATAGCAGCCCAGACGGCTTGCCACCAGCACAAAACCAGTGAACACAGTAGTGTTGTTTACTGAGGTATACACCACGGAGCTGAGAAGGTAACAGCTGCTTGGCAGAGGTTTGTGCTCTCCGAGTGCTTTTCTAGTTATGTATTGTGTTGTTTTGTGACAGTATGATGTTGCCTAGTCGCCTCAACTGGGTCTTAAACTTCCATTTACATTCTGATTGTATGTGTTATCTTGGTTCTCATATTAACTAAGTAAAACTTCCTAAACAGCAGAAAGTTACAGCATCTCGTCATGGTTCAGGATCTTGTGGTTTTTACTGTGGGTGGCGTCCCAGAAGGCTCCAGATGCATTTTCTCGCTCACATTGTTCCTGCACATTCTAACAACAAATGGCCCTTTGTTCCCACTGCAGGTGTGTGTTTGAGAGCTGGCGCTGTGACGGTCAGGTGGACTGCAAAGACGGTACAGACGAGCTCAACTGCACCGTCATCCTGCCCCGCAAGGTCATCACCGCGGCAACGGTGGGAAGCCTGGTCTGTGGACTACTGCTGGTCATAGCTATGGGCTGCACATGTAAACTCTACTCTCTCAGGACCAGGGAGTACAGGTAACTGTCATTTCCAGACAAGGAAGAAATGCTTTTTGTGATTAGTTTTGGTCATTTCATTGAGCATAATAGGGTGGCTTTAAAGAGAGAGTGGTGCCAATGTGAGATGGTGAGTCAAGAGATGCACACTTTGCTTTCCGTACTACTAACTTCAGTTTCTGCCAGACCTCTGATGTTCTGCTCTCAGATGCATGCATCTCCCACAACATTGCCAATACACTCCACTGTCCACTCTTCTTAAAAAAACAAACTACCAGATTGTAAACTGTTAGCTTCCCGTGTGAAATTTGTTTTAGCCAAGTGGGTCATGTTGTATGTTTCCAAAGCACTCCAGTCCAAGTGCCCCCCTCCGCTCTCACACTTAAGTGGAAAAGATTAGGTCCGTAACTGAGTAACAAAACAAGACTCTAATCATATAAAATAAAGACTGAGGCTACAGGGAATCTCAGAAGAGTTTGTCTGTTGCAGCTTTGTGCTGTGGGTCAATCTTGTCTGTTTTTCATACGTCTAATGTTCTGGTGCTGTGGGAATGAAGTGGGCTCATATGAGTCGTCTTCCACTGATTCAGAATGTGGATCTGAAGGATTCACCTTTTTCTTTTGATGTTCTGTTCTTATTGGGACGGGTGGTATGTTGGATTCCTCTTGGCTTGTTTGTGGAGTGTTCAACATCTCAGAAGCCATCAGAGCCCTGTCCTTTTGGTATTTAGAAAATGGATTGTGGTTTTTATTTCGCCGTTCTGGCTGTAGGTCATTCCAGTTGCTGAGCTGAAGCACTAATGGCATCTCTCTGGAAAGAGGCAGACGTGACACTGAGGTCCTCACAGCAGCTGTGAGGACCTGCTATCTTTGTGACACACAGTGCTCCTGCAGCAGGATCTCTCTCTGGGGACTTACGGTGTTTTCTCTGGGCCCCTGTTGTCTACTTTGTGACACGCTATTCTCACAGTGTGCTCTCTGGGCCCCAGGCTTCTTCTCTGTGACACACTATGCTTTCACAGCAGGATCTCTGGGGCCCTGGCATCTTGTCTGTGAGTCACAGACACTTGCAGTGGTCTCTGTGGGCCCCTGGCTTCATCACTTTGATGTACTATTCTTTAGGGCTGTTCCGAATAGTAATTGCCGTCCTTCTTATATTCTGGACCAGCCCTACTATTCTTGCAGTTTGCTGTCTGTGTCCCTGATTTCATTTCTCTGAGGCACTACTCTGGCAGTGTGCTTTCTTGGCCCGTCCTGTCTTCTCTGTGACGCCAATGCTTCTGCAGTGGGCTTTCTGGGCCTGTACTGTCCTCTCTTTCTTCTTTTCCTTCTCCTTTTCCTTCCTCACTGAAGGTGATGCAGTGTCTCCAGGCTGTTGATACACCTCGGCTTCTTTTCAGTCTACTTACTCTCCCTACATGGACATCCTACATCAGATCATTTGTAGTTACTTTTTGGACTGGATGGTGCTGCAGATGGCATGATCGAGCTCATACTGTGCTCGTGATCAGGTTATTGACCTGTCGGGTCAAAAACACCCTCAGTCCCGGTCCTCTCTTAGGTGTTGCACCCAGTGTTCAGGTCATATGAGCATGAACTTTGTAATCTTGCTAATTTGTTAATCAGACATTCTGTTGATACTTGGCTGTTGTCCCAGCCATCTGTGTCCGCTCTGCCTCTGTGATACTTTTCAGGGCTTTCACTTCCCCATCTTACCATTAGAGGTACACTGGATGCATATAAAACAGCTTTTAAAATCGTATCCTTACTTGTATATTATTTTTTATTATTACAGCATAACCATCATACATTTTTTGGGATTTTAATGGTTTATATCTGTTATTTTGAGCTCATTCAAATCTATTTTCTTTTTAACCTTCATTTCCTCTTATTGTTATTCTCTTGCTGGTGTTCTTCCCCTTGAAGACTTTTTTTGTAGTTGACAGATCGGGTATTGATGACATGGATAAGGAGTAGTTGATGACCAATTGTGGTTCTGACTAAGACTCTGATTGACCTCTATTCCCTGTAACAGAATGACTATTGTACTGTACAAAGTAGCTCTACTGTATGCTTATCTGTCAGGGCTTCACAACAAAAAACAAAATATCCTAGCAGTCATTAGTAGCCATGTAAAGTGTGTGAAGCCATCTAAAAGCGTCTGTGTCTTTCTGGCAGCATGTTTGCTCCAATCAGCCGCCAGGAAGCCGAGTTGATCCAGCAGCAGGCTCCTCCCTCCTATGGTCAGCTGATCGCTCGGGGCATCATCCCCCCAGTGGAGGACTTCCCCACAGAAAACCCCAATGAGGTGAGAGAGCAGCACCACAAGGACTTTGAACTGCCTGCAAGCATGCATGACACTGGAATTAGTATTGATCAATAATTATTTTAGATGATAGGTGAATTTTTTTGATTGAATGATGTTGTGAAATCTGTCAAGCGCTACAGCATGCAACATGTTGGGTATAATTTAGCTTGACTCTTCACTTTGTATACACATGTCTAATCAATTATTGCCTCATATTGACGTCTTTGAGCTCAGTGTTCAAGCTTTAACACTTACAAAAACTTCCTTACTTTCATTTAAAGTACAATGAGAGCATGCTAGTCTGGAAATCAATCCCCTAATGTCAGCTGTGTGAATTCCTTACACCTCCTCTTGAGCCCCAAAGGGTCTTAATACATTAATTAAATGCTCTGGAATTCAGAAGAGAGAAGTATGACAACCTTCAGGTACTATAGACTGAAAATTGGGGCAGCTGGTTTACATTGACACACACTGTAATCTATAGAAGTACCATCTGTCTTCAAGTCATGTGCTACACATGAACAGCCTTATTAGGCTGTGGACTGTAGTGGGAGGAGTGTTAAGATTAAAGCTAATGTGCTTTTGCCATGTAGGTTCACCTTTAGGTGTTTGATTGTGCTAAGATCAGGACAGCTGAGGTAGTGGAGGCGAAGAGATTAAGTGTATAAAACAAAGTGCTCCGTCTAGATTTGGTCAAGCTACTTACTTGTTTCTCAAGCTTTCATCAGTGTCTTGTGAACAAAAACACTTCTATCATTTTTATTACCATTATTGGAAACTGAGCCATCAAAGGTATTTCTAATCACTTTGCTCTCTCCATGTCTCCTTTAAATTCTCCTCCTTGTCAGACCTCGTCTCTTTCTCTGAGGGGGATTCTCCAGCTCCTCCGTCAGGATGCTGTCAACTCCCCACACCGCAGACGCAGGCCCCGATTCGTCCGCAGGGCCGTTCGCCGCATGAGGAGGTGGGGTCTAATCCCCAGACCTCCCTCCAGGCCAACTCAGGCATCAAGCTCCAGCCAGCAGCAGTCAGACGCTGCTCCGCCCGGTCAGGAACCGGCTCACTCCACGCCCACCAGCTCCTCGTTGGCTGTGGAGGCGGTCAACCAGCCGGTGCCTCAGAAACTTGGCTTGTTGGCTCCGTCAGAGCAGCAGCAGCAGGAAGCACCAGCTCTTTCACCGCCCCCACCGCCCGTCGCCTCCCCACCTCCACCTCCGTACGCTCCCCCAGCTCCACCCCTGGCCTCTCCCTACACTCCTCCCGTTGCCGTCCCAAGCAGCCCCTCTCTGGCCTCCATCTTCCACACGCTGGGCCTGAGCATCTCCCTCTTTAGGGCCTCGCCCTCTTCCTCCTCCACCAACTCCATGCCCCTCTCTTCCTCTCCTTCTTTCTCCTCCTCCTCCTCGTCTACCTCAGATGATGAGGTGCTGCTTATCCCCCTGTCTGAAGACACCACTTCAGAGGATGACGTGCCCATGCTCACCTGAACCACTTCCTCTTCACCCACCCGGTTTCCCTCCCCACTACTTTCCTCTCCTTTACTCACTGATGATAACCCAGTCTTTCCACATTTGTTTGAACTTAAGCACAGGAGTGGCCCACGGTGAGACTTATCCTCTCTGTGCAAGTCTGGTGCCTTTTGAAATTGCTTTGAGTTGGATGTGTTGACATATGGAATCAAGTATTTTGACCATTTAAAAAAAAAAAAAAGACCTCATTAACGTAGACGAAAGGCATGGCTGATGTATGTTGGAGATGAAGTGTAGGTGAGTATTGGACGTGCACTTAATTAATGCTGGGCTGCACATAGAAGGTAAACTTTTGCACAGAAGAATCTTCCCTATCCAGATACTGAGGCAGGCTACTGTCTGATTGAATGAGTTCTTATGATGGAAATTATTGTGTTTGTATGACTGCAACTGTGTGAATGCAATTGCATTTTAGGTCTTACATAGACAGTGGAGTATGATTGTAGATGTGGATTGTCTCCACATACTTCTGCCACTTGCATCCAGTCTCATCTTGTATCAGAAAAAAAATTACTGAAAACAACCCATTTCCCCTATTTAAGTGCCTTTTTAAGGAGTTTCCTGTAGACGGCTCAAGGAGATTGAGATAATTCCTGGATACACACTGCACACAGAAACACACAGAGGCTCATGTTTCCCTCACATCATAGCACGCATCAACACATCCGTGGCTTTATTATACCATTTGAACAAATTGCATGTCGACACTGCAAGCTGGCAATAACTTTTTGGGGCCCCTGTTTTAGTGCACATCGATCGCAACATAACTGTGTGTTTAAATACGCACGTGTGTACCCTTCCCAACAGGATGAATGTAATCTACAAAAGCAGACGTGTCAAAAGACAATCTCTCTGGTGCCTGATTTTATGATGTGTGTGTGTGAGAGTGTGTGTGTGTTTAGTGTGCACAGAAAGATGAGGCGCCCTGGTGATGAAAGGGGGCCCCAAATTCACAAAATAACCTCAACTCCTGACGGGACTCAATCGCATTCTGTCACATTTTGACACAACAGACTTGTGGTGTGCCATTTGTATTATTATTGTACATTTTATGGTGTTTTTATTTTCAGCAAGTTAAATATCTTTTTTTTGTTTTCTCCTAAGTTGTTCTTTTTTTTTTTTTTTTTGCTTTGTTGAATGTATTAGGGTCGATGTGGAGTAGCCAGAAGTTTTAAATTTGCAAAGTTCTGAGGTAAATAAGAGAGAAAGTGATTTTATGGTTTTATTAGGGTCAATTTCACTGTATATAAGTAAAAATGTGGCTGAGATTAAACGATTTGCACTTTTAGGTTTGGTGTATTGTGTCTTTGGTGGGCGGTGAAGTGTCTTGACACCTCGGTAGCAGAGACGAAAGCGTTGCTGCATTGTGCTTTGTATTCGAAAGTCCTGTGGGAATTCATGCAGACTCACGAGAGAGCTCTTCTTGGGTGATCGGGAAGGAAGGCAGAAGCTCAGATCATAGCTCTGCTGTGCAGGGTGAAGGGCAAATGCAGAAGAAACTGAAGATATTTGCTCCACCACAGAGGACTGAGACTACATGGATGGACTGAGGATTGCAGCTGCCTACAAGGTAATAAGTGGTAAATTAACGCTGCAGAAAAGTGAGTATCACATCTTCTACAACTGATTTAAATACCATAATATAAAATAAATCCTGGGACGGACTTGGCTGTATAATGTATATTGCAGCCTTTGTGATTTGCTAATTGCATTGTTTTGCACTATGATTTCAGTAAAATGTCCAGCTCTAATTCAAACAAGCTAAACAGACTGATGCAGCATGGCTTTTAAGTTAAGTTGTCAAAATGTCTTTTATGCAGAGCGACAAAATTAGAGTATCTGCATTTCGCTTAATATTTTCTGTTGTGTCAAGCAAAGTTATCTTTGCATTCTATGATTCAACACATTGCATTACTTACAAGACAAACTAATTACATCTGCAGGCAGAATTTTCCAAAGACAAGTCAAGGAACCTGTAATGCTTACACTGTAATTTTTTTCAGTTAACTGTTCTGTGGCACAAAAAGTGGAAGGGATAACACTTTGGTTTTGAACTACAGAACTGAATTATTTACTTAATGGCCTGAAAGTAGTTTTTTTAAGAATACCGAGCCGGCTGTGTTTTTTGGATGTTATTGTACTGTACTACAACATGATTAACCCTTTAAGTCCTAATGCGTCATCTGTGACACATTTGGGCACTTAGGAATACCATAATTATGTCACGGTTTGCGCCAATATAGACAGCCAATATAGTGTCATTACGGTAATTTCATAGTGTCATTATGGTAATTAAATTCGTAATTATGTCACCGTTTGCATCGACAAAAAATCGAACGGATTCCTGGTGGGATACGAATGAAATTACCGTAATGACACTACATTGGCTACTACTACGACGTTGCGCTTTACAGCCTATATAGTGTCGTTACGGTAATTTCATTCGTACCCTGACAGGAAGCTTGCGAAGCAGCCCCTTTGTTCCAAGGGAAAACACACACAGCGGCTCAGGTCTTAAAGGGTTAAGGTGGTCGACTCCAAATGCACAGAAATAACACCAAAGACATGACATTTGCTACTCTCTATCTAAATAAGCTACATTACAAAATTATGTGAATGTATGAAGTGGCACAGAGAGTACATTTGACTTGAATTTTTGCCGTTCAGTGTGATATAAATCTAACTGAGTGCAAAGTCTGCAGTAACCTCTCATTTTATATTTATGTATGAAGCCCTCCTGTGTAGCCTGCTGGATATCAGTTACATAACGACTTGTTAGATGGGATCTGCAACAGCCATGAGAAACTTTACATCGTCCCCAAACTAAATGTCTGACATCCTCCTCTTCCTCCTCCTTCACTGTGACCCTGAAATGGGTTCTAGCCATAATTATGGCTTCACCTCCACCCCAGAGATTCTGGGTGGGGATGCTACTGGTGGTGACGCTGGTGGTGGTGGAGCTTCCTGGGGCCCTGCAGAAGTGCATCTTTGATGAGGTTCAGGCTCAGGTCAGAGTGGTCAGAGCTGCACCCATTAACCCAGACAGCCCACCCAAAGAGCCCAGACTCAGAGCACCAACCGGGCAAGAGCACTCGATAACCCCTGGAGAACAAACTAGTCACCCACGACGGTCAGTAAAACAGAGGAGCATCCTGGTAGAACTAGCTGCGCCTACTACTGCCCCTCCGCAGCCAATCAGGATCCAGACTTGGGTTCCAAGAGAGAGTTGCAACCTATCAGAGGCTGAGAAAGGAAGGTTGGAGGCAGCAGTGGAGGAGGCTGTAAAGGTGGTGTCTTCTTTACTGTCAGGTAAAAAAACAGACAACTCTCACACACTCACACACAGTGACATACAAAGACAGGCTAACATACTATGTTGAAATGATGACCTTTAATAGTGAACAGAGTGCTGGGCCCGTTGCTGCTCAGCCGAGACATCAACAAATACTGCAAGTTCCTTTGGAGGAATTCAAGCACTGTCAACTACAACAGGTGTGTATACTTGTGTGTGTATGTGTGTGAAGCTCCAATCCTTCAAACACACTGCTTTGGCCAGATTTAGATTTGCTTATCTTAAATATTCTATTTTTCCACCAAACTTTTCATCTTTAAACAACGTATCAGTAAAAATAGATTTACATTGTTTTGTAATAACACATTTGTTCCCTTTATTTCATCACCACAAGGTGGAGGTAACACGGGGAAGGTCTTTGCAATCATTTGTGGAATTTGAACCCAACATCCAGAACAGTATTACATTATATCACTTGATATTACAGCATGGAAATCACCAGGATTAGAAATATGAATAGTCAGTCTTTTACATGACTTGTTAAAAGTAAGTCACATGTATTAGTACAAGTGTCTGCACTAAATGCATTTAAATAAACTAATAGGTTTGTTGTTGATTACTTATGACAGAGATATTAGGGGAATGACTTTAAAAAGTGTTCCTCTTTCAGGTGTGGTAGAGCCAACAGCAACTATAGAGCTGAGACTTGTCTAGACGTGACAGTAAGTATCAGATGATTTTGCTATTTCGAGTGTATTTGGTGGTAAGCTGGAAAAAAGAGCATGTGCCCATCTCTGCTGCTTCTTCATGAATAATACAGTACCAGGTCAAGCCACTGTTATTTATACACCACATTTGAAACAGCACATTGGAAACAGTGCTTTCCAGTGGAGAGATACGATTAATGCTACAAATTTATCAAAAAAGTTTTTAAATTGTATTTAATTTTATTTAATTTTATGCCAAATAATGCTACGAATACAGATTTATCTAACTAATTCAAATTAAATTAAAGGTTAACCCTTTTCAAGTTTGCCTAAAAAAAAGCACTTTCAGGATAACAACATCACTATATTCCTTCATGATTAGTGCACTGTTTCACACCACCTCTTCCTC
>OMNN01026069.1:0-13824 GCA_900302755.1 Chromis chromis
CCTAATGTTATTTTATTATCTTGTTGGATCTGTAACTAATAAATCAAAATGTGGAAAGAATAGTATCTGCTACCAATGAATTATATGCGAAAGATGGATATAGCCTCCGGGTCTTAAAATCTTAAGCCAAAGCAGAAAGGCATTAAACCTGCATTCTTACTAAAAGCCAACAGGGGGCGACTCCTCTGGTTGTGATAAGAATGCCAATGGTGTAGAAGTCTATGAGAAAATGACCCTACTTCTCTACTTGATCTGTTACCTCAGTCAACATTTTCCTAAAGAGTTTATAGACTCAATCCCAAGTGTCAAGTGTCTTTCAGTACAGCATGATGTTTTTGTAAACTGTTGTAAATTGTGGTCCCATTCAGAGTCAAATAAAACATAAAGTAGGGCATGTTCTAGCGGCAGGCTCAGCCAGATCCACCCCTCACTCATTATTTCTGGTGTCAGAAAAGCAAGACAGTAAGGGCCAAATCCCAAACTCAAGACTTCAGTACAGTAATGCACAAGCACTAAGCCACAACTAGGGAACAAAAACACACCAGGTGTCTTTAAAGAATTAATATATATTTGAAGTTTTATTCTAAAACTCTAGTCACTGATAACATCAAACCCCAGAATGTTGACACTCACGTCTGAAAACCCAGATGTCTAGTCCCTAAAGCAACGCCGGTTTACCATGACTTAATACATATGGATGTCGTAATTAAACTCATGTGATATTTTTTCCCTTAGACGGCACATGTTACTGTAAATACTACCAAGCAAGATTTTTTTTTTGCCTCACTCATCAAAAAAGACTTGAAGCGATATTTTAAACAGCTTCTCATGTTTCTATCATTAATGCAACAAGTAACATGTGTGGCATGAAGATCGCAGTGAGTCAGAGAGGAATTAAAGACAAATGAACTGAATAGGAAGGCAGGAGAAACGAGGATGGGGCGAAAGAGAGGCACGAGAAGAGATGAAAAAAAGAAGAGTTAGAGGGTAAACATGGATAGAGATGTAAAACTTTTCTTGGCTTAGGTGACTGAAGGCTAACAACAAACAAATGGGCTGCAGAGCTGAAACTAATGACAGAGCTGAGTTGAGTTTTCATTCTAGATGTAGCATCTAAATTTAACCCACAATTGTTTCCAGGCTCAGGAGAAACAGCATCCCACCCACATGTGAAGCAGGCACGAGATCAGGGGTCCCGTTTAGTTTGAGCTGCCATCAATCAGCTCGGGCTGCGTCCCCTGCCAGCATTACATCATGGCATACCTATTCTGATTTTAACAAGCCCGAGAAGTCATTTGGTATGCTGGCAGCGAGAGTCGTACCACGTCGGGACTAATCAGGTCTGAACTGACTGGAGGAAGAACATTCAGAGTTGCTTAATACCCTGAGGTAGTAATCCCACGGTGCAAAATCACGTTTGCATGCTATAGGGTCACTTGCACTCAGTCACACTGCAAAAATCTACTGGCTCAGATGAGCTGTTGTAAAAGATCTTTTTGGAGGTCCACCCAGAGGGGTTCATTATACTAAGAGCTACAGTTCTCATGCTCTTATGCTGCATTCTCATGTCTTTCACTCATCTGTGGTATGCATCTCTTGATAATATAGGGCGTGGATGTTTTACTTTGCAAATATATAGAGCACTGTGCAAAGCTTCAGGGTCTAGATGTTTAGATCCTTATCCATCACACAGCCCCATTTGAGAGGTGCCTGACTGTCCCAAGTTCATTCTGGTACAGGACAGCAACTCCAAACAATGTCTAAAGAACCATCTTGAGCCACAAGAAGAAAAGGGGCCCTGCTTCACATGACATTGCCCCTACAAAACCCAGATCCCAGGATCATGGAGTCAGTCTAGGATTACATTAAGAGACTAAAAACTCTAAAAAGCAGTGGTATGGTCACTAAGATGCTGAAACAAGCTACCTGCTAAATATGTGTGCAAATGTACTTTAAAAGGTTATTGTTTGTATCCTACTTTTATGTACGTTGTTTTATGTATGTAATGTCTTTCTGCTGATACAACTTTGCATAGTTTTGTAGGCAACTAGGTCATTACAGAAATCATTGAGCTTTACTCCTTGGGTTTTTTTTAACCAAGAATATTGCCTATAAATATAAAGTTCTTAGGTGTTTATATTTAACTGCTTGCTCTTTGTTGTTTTTTTGACATATAAATGATTACAAGTCGACCATTTGCATAATACTTTTGTATCTTAAGCAGTGTTGTGCAGAGACTGTTAAGGATAAGGATTGTGAAAGAATGACTGAGGGGATGAATACAGGCCAACTCCTCAATGCTCAGAATTTGAGTCGGACTTTAGCCATTATGTTTTTGTCATTTACAAACTGGTATTTCTGAGGAATCTTTTGTATTCTTGAAGAAAATAATCCAGGTAGGTCTTTTAGATCACTGTCTATGAGATGTGAGCAGTTCGACTGAAGAGGGATTTTCCTCAAGAATATGACTTTTTTTTTAAAATTACAAAAAAGTACAATTTAAACAATTAGTCTGCAGATTCATCAAGATTCATCTAATGAGCCCATACATTTTTAGAACTACTGTAGTTTGGAATTACTGTCTTACATACAGTTGTAAAGAAAATATAAACTGTTCGAACCTTGGTTCCAAGATTTTGTACCATTTTTAACTTAATCTTCTTATTTTTATTGTATTTCCTAATAATCAGCTCAGCAAGATGTGCTCAGCAGTGTGAGCAGACATCCTGGTCTCTGCACTGACCTTCTAATACTGTGAGGTTCTTCAGGGCCATGGAGTGCTCCCAGTCCTTCAGACGCAGGTCTTCTGTGATTGTGTTCAGGATCTCCATCTCATTCCTCAGCTGGGCCTCAGTGTGGACATGGGTCACCCATAAACTGCTGGTGTCTTCTGTTATGTTACTGATCTGGATCTGAGCAGAAAGAGTACAGGTGAGAGGACTGTTGATCAGCAGTAGAAGACATTTTGTGTCGGCTGTGATGAACCTCTAACCTGCAAGTCTTGTATCTTTAAGTGGTGGATACTGATGTCGTTGCTGAAGGTGTGATTGACAGCTCCCACCGTCCAGTTAACCTCGTCTAGTTTCTCTCTGAGCCCGCTCACCTGCCCCGAGGCTTCCCTGTAGTAAACCAGAAACAAGCAGAACTTGATTATTGATCTTATTAAACATGTTAAACTCCAAAGACTGTAAGATATGTGTACCTGAGCAAGACATCATGATCACGGAGCCACGTGGAGGTTCTGGCCACCTCTGCACTCAAACCCGTCAGGTTCCTGCCAGCAGAGCTGCTCAGTGTGGACAACCTGTCGTCCAGCTGCACCAGGTAGCCCTCCGACTGGAGGGAGTGACTCTGGATACTCCTCAGCTCCACCTCCAGGCCCTGCAAGGAAGAGGACTCTGTAGCATCTGACTGGTGTTATCATTTCATCATCAGCATTTACTTGCCAGGTGAAAATAGAAATGAAGAGGCACTGATTGTTGCATAAATATTAACAGATGCCTTGTTTGAAACTTCAAAGTATTCGGGGAACAGATGTCTATGGAAACTCAATAAGGACCATACTCATCCTTAATCTTCATCACCATTAATACTAAATGAAAGACATGCAAGTGCAAGTATGACCAGCATTGTTTCCTCATTTTATTTTATATTGACAGAGACATTCATTAGCGGGGATTCAAATCAGTGTGTTAAAACTCATGGGGCTGTATTATTGAGGAAGCGGGGTTTAATAGCAAGACATAAAATCTGATCTAATGACATCCAGTTTGAGAGAGACACTTATTAATCATCAGATGCCATTTTGCAGCACATTAGTTTGTAATCCTCAGAGACATCATGAGGCAAACAGTACAAATACAGCGTTCATGTTTGAAAAATGGAATGATGTTGTGACAGTAAAGTAGATGGAAATGAACGTGGATTAGCCTGTTCAACATCTTCCAGCAAGGCATACTATCACCTTCATTAAAGCAGGAGAGAAGCCACAACCTAAGTTCAGGGCTTGTAGTTCCAAAACAACATGTGACTGGCAGTTTATTTAGGGAGGCAGTTAAGAATCCTAGGATTTTGCTGTTACCATTTGAGGAACCAAAAGAAGTGGTTAAAACTCACTGTCTTGTCGGACAAAGAAAGCCATGTCTGGAAGAGGGTTAAGGGGAATCAAATGGTAGCCTATGGTGAACCCACTATGGTGAACCCAAGTGAGCTGCAAAGACCACACCAGAATCTCCAATGGATGATCAAGCTCTTGGGTATATTAAAGCTGCACAGCAGAAGAGCTGCAAAGAGGATCCTTGAAGCAGCAAGAGAGCTGATCCCTGTTTTATCACGCTACTTGAACACAAGCATTTCGGTCAGTTGGGGTATGAATCCTGGTTACAGTCTGCCTTTAGTCCGGGTCCCAGTGCTAAGACCCCTAATGCTACACAAGTCTCCCTTGGAATTTGTCTATAGAGAAATAGAACTAAAGCCATACCAGCTTGGACCTCGTCTGGATTAACAAAGCCTGTGTCAGACGTGCAGGACCAGGACATTCTGATTAGAAGTAGGACAAGACACACATGAAGGACTGAGAATATTGAACTGATGGAATGCTTCTATAACAGCAGGCCCAAGGAGAGAGGATACATGTAGAGTATGTGGGAACTATGGCTGAGCAGATACCTAACATCCACACTGACTAATAGTGGTGGTCAACAACAAGCATGATAGATGTAGCAATCTCAGCTCACAGTAACATCAGGAAGAAGAAGAATGAAAGGATCAAGCAGTACCAGGGGCTGAAGGAACAACTGAAATAGATGTGTAAGGTGAAGTCCACAATGGTTTTAATGGTAATAGGAGCAGACTCCTGGTATATCGGAGGCCTGTGTCCAGAAAAGCGCAGTTCTGGGAACAGCTCAGATACGGTGCAGAACCTCCGAACTCTTAGGTCTCTCGTAGAGGACTTGAGCCAAAGGAAGACATACATTACCCCCCGATATGGGTATGAGAAGGAGATCTTAAAAAATGGATATTTGTTAAATATATCACTGAAAGTTCCACACTTTCGTCAGTTTTGTTGCCTGTTATCAGTTTTAAGAAAGATTTATTTTATGATTAGTTTTGTTTTTGAAATCTTTAATGGATTTTTAGAAAGTTCACATCACAACAGTGGTAATGATTTGACCTAGTGTACACATTTGAGCCATTTTACCGTTATTTTACGTAAGTGTTCTCAGTTATTACAATATTGCACAGGGCGATGCATGAACACATAGTCAAGGACTGTATTACATCATGCTGCAAACACAACTGGAGATCATTTCTACTTCCCATTTCACAAATCATCCCATCATCCACCCCAGTCCCACAAAAAACCTTCCACCTACTAAACTGCCCACACCACACCCACAATAAAGAGGAAAAAACCCCATCACAATGCAATGTTTCATGTTTTTTTGTCATACCTTGATGAGGATCTCCAGCCTCTGCAGCCAGTCGCTGTGGTTCTGGAAGAGGTTCTCCAATTTCCAGATGTTCTCCAGCAGGTCGGCCTGAGTGGACGCCTCACCCAGAGTCTGCTGGATCAGCCGAGAGCGCTCCGACATCCGGGTCACGTTCTCCATCAGCACCTCCTGCCGCTGTGAAGACACCTGGGAGCGAGAGACTGGGGAGGGGGAGAGAGAGAGAGAGAGAGAGAGTGTGTGTGAGGGATTTGTTCTGTTGATTCAATGATCCCTCAGCTACAGCAAAAGTCCCCAAATCGAGTTTCATTTACTATCAATCACTAGTGTCAGCGTGGAGCTAGCCAGCACTGTAATGTGGAGCAGATGTCGATTCAGACGCCTGCACTGATTTTAGTTGTCTATTCTTGCTCAACGTATTGTTTTGTTAAATCAAGACCTAAATATTTTTACGAGTTTCCAAACTTGGCTTTCTGTTCAGCTCTGTAACGTCACTTTGTGGAAATTCTGTCTTCATTGTGACCAATGTTGAAATTGGCCTCTGCATGCAGCTCTTCATCCAGTGCTTGCAGTAGAAAGTGTTTTTTTTAAAAGATATGACGTATGGATTTCCAGCGATAAAAGTACATTTTACTCAAAGGAACTGTACCTAATCTCCGTCTGCAGCACGTGGACACTGTTGTCTACAATTTATTTATATGTTAAAGATATTGCTCATCAACCAAAACTTTAGTTTGTATCATACACTGCAGCAAATGATCAACTTGTAAGATAGAAATATGTGAAATCAAAAGTTTATAAATACTACTGTTGTTTTGTAATTATTAAAATATTTCCACAACCTTCTAATTTCATAAGCTAGCTAATGTATACATTAAAGGCTATTTAAAAGCATTTTAAATAAGCCTTTACTAAAACAAATCAATAAATATGTATACTTGTATACATTAAGTATCTTTTTTTATACACCGACAGATCACATTTATTCTTGTAGTCATTTCTTTTCTCTTTTTCATCATTATGTTCTTTCTCTTTTGCATATTCTTCTTCTTAGTTCAGGCCTATGACCAATGCTGAGATGATGTATAGGCTAATATAATACAAATAATAATAAATATAAATTGGATTACAAAAAACCCCATTACAGCCCACACCCATTGTCATCCAGCATGTAGCTTGAGTGTTTTCACACAACATTCTGATGCACTTCAGACCCTGCAACACTGTGAGACAACAACTGGTTCACTCTGAGGATAAAACACCAACACACAAGCTGAACAATGAAGTAAATGCAGTCCGTGCAGCAAGGAGTGCACAGAAATATATACGAGGAAGACTAAACAACTGTTACATTATGTCATGGTTCAACACAGGACAGCATCCTCCTCCATCAATGTACTCATTGTGGACGGAGAGAACAGATGGTTTGAGAGACGAGTTAAAGAGGCCATTTATGTTAAACTGGAGCGGCCGTCTCTAAACAGAGGATGAGGTCTGTAACGCCACGTATCAGATACTTATAATGCAGTCCTGACATCCTTCCCCAGATAGTTTCACCATCATTATCAACTTGAATTGTCCTTTGCGATGCAGTTTCACATCTTTTCGTACTTTGAGGCAGTCAACTCAGTGATTGTTATGTTTCATGGGTCATGTGATTTGAGGCTGAAATGAAACATCTTCAAGAACCAAAAAACGAAGTCCAGCTGCCTTCTACTGAAGCACTTAGGATTAAGATCTGACAGCTATAGTTTTTCGTTAAATTTCAGATGATAATTTTACAAGCTTAAATAAGCTTTAGGATTTATCCAGTGAAAAAAACTAAACTCTTGGCTGGTGAACTCTTATAAAAAGCATTGTCTAGTCGTATCCAGTTTCTAATTTCAAATATCTATGATGTTTTAGCAGTGTCATCAAAAAGCAATTTTCCTGATTGCTTCAATTAGGAAACTTTGGCGGTGCAAAGATTCAAGTCCAAAAAATGTTCTTATTTGTTTTGACTGCTCAGATGTATGTTGTGATCCTTTGCAGTAAACTCAAACCCTACTTTGGGAACCACTGGACTAAACTACTGCACTAAACATGGCTTTGGCTCAGGTGGTAGAGCGGGTTGTCCACTGATTGCAAGCTTGTCGGTTCGATCCCCGGTCCCCTCCACATGCCGAAGTGTCCTTGGGCAAGACACTGAACCCGAAATTGCTCCCAATGGCAGAAAGACACCTTGCGTGGAAGCTCTGTCGCCATTGATGTGTGAATGTGTGTGAATGGGTGAATGGGAAACACATTGTAGAGCGCTTTGAGTACCACTAAGGTAGAAAGGTGCTATATAAGTGCATAACTCCACCTTCACAAGCAAGAAAAACATACATACCATATTAATTATAGAGGATTTTACTTTTATAATTTTTTCCCTACATTTAGCTGATAAAACAGTTTTTTGTACTTTTACTTAAGTAGGATTTTGATTGTAATACATATTAGGTCTTGCAATCAAAATCCTTCCTGTTTCCAGTTGTGAAATAATCATCATTCAACTCTAAATATGAAGTAGAGAGAGGATGAAGTGTAAACAAACAAATCTAAAAGAAGACAACATGTGAGTCGGAGAATATGCTCAGCAAAAGTTCTTATGTAGCTGTAACATCACATTCGCCTACAATTAACATACTGCAGATGAACCTCTCCTGCCTTGTGTTTGGCTGTGGCATAAAAGTCACTTGTTCAGTCTTTCGTCTGTTCTGTTCCGTGACTAATGAGAAAAAGCTTCTTGGTTTTCTGTTATGTTGAACGCATGCTGCATGGTAACGGCTCGATAGCCTGGGAGATATTTTGAAACCAGATCGTCAGCGTTGCGCCATGACGACATCCTCTCTGCAGGACCAGTGCGTGAATAAAAAACCTCAGATGGAGAAAGAAGGAATTACTTGGGAAATAGGAGGAAGCAGATAATTCCCTTCACACATGTTCCACGACACTCTGATGCACCTAGCAGCCCGATATTACACACACACACAGTTTAAGTGTTTCTGTTTCCACATATCTAAGAGAGCGATAAAAGTGTGTTTCTGTATGTGTGGCAGCGTTGGAGCCAAGAAATGACAGCATGACCTCAGAAAGAGAAAAGTGCTGAGAAGCCACACTCCTGCAAACAAACCATCTACATTCCTGCTCATTATGTGTGTTAGGTTTATTCCTAATGACCTGAAAAACTAAATAAGCTGAAATCTCTCCGCTACACAGGACGCTTAATTGCTAAATGATGGTCTGTCAGCAGCACACTGACGCAAAGAACAACTAGAACCTGACAGTATGGAGCTCATCAGCAGTACCGCTCCTTGAAGAGAAAAAAAGGAGAAGAAAAACAAGAACATTATGATGGATAAGGAGAGGAGAAAAGACGTACAAGAAGACAGAAGAGGGAAACTGAAAAATGGCAAACAATGGAGAAGAATGAGATGAAGACCAATCCCAAGAGAACAAGTAGCGTTGATATTTTGGGTGTTCTTTCATTCTAGACAATCATTATTAACACAAACCAGCTCTTTTCCCAGGACAGGACAGGTGTTGTGACCAGAAATGCAATGGTGATATGTACAGTTTGGTTCTCATGATTAGACAAATGGTTAAACAATGACAAATGTTAATTTCTGCAATCTGCTGATTCCCTGTTGGAACACATTAAGCACAACACAAAGCTCCTGCAGTTTTTTTTAAAAGAAGTACTTAGAAAATGCAACCTTTTTTTTAAAAACCAAAAATCTGTTAATCAGCTCCAGAACTCAGCCACAAGGCTTTAAATCTGGATCTCGGTATGTTTTAGAGTTGATATTAAGATTTTACTGTTGACTTTTAAAGCTCTCTGTGGCCTGTCTCCATGCTATATATCTGACATCTTGCATTGGAGCCAGTGCTTTAGATCCTTGGGTGAGGTCTTCCATCTGGTCTGAGGCGAAAACTAGAGGTGACAGACTGTTTGTAGTCAGAGCCCTGAGGCTGCCTGAGGATATCAGGTCAGCTGAGTCAGTGCCTTCTTTTAAATCTTCCTTAAACATATTTTTAAGTAGATTTTCCTAATGTTATTTGATCTGTATTGATTTGTCTTCAGGGGGACGCGGTGGAGCAGTGGTTAGTACTGTCACCTCACAGCTACAAAGGTCTTGGCTTTGAATCTGCTGGGACCTTTCTGTGTGGAGTTTGCATGTTTTCTCTCTGCCTGTGTGGATTTTCTCCAGGAGCTCATCCTGCAGTCCAAGTAGACAGGTAAATTGATGATTCTACATTAGCTGTGAGCACATCTGTCTCTCTGTGTACACTGCCTTTAACCCTATGTCAGCAGGGACGGCCTCCAGCTCTACAGGCTCCTGGCACTTCTGGAAAATGGATGGTTGATCAACCCTTAATTTGTAGTTCATGGGACAAAACACTCTGGCTTGTTTGCAATTCTTTAAACCAATCACAGTTGTCTTGGGTGGGGCTAAGCCCAGGATGCAGCGACAGTGTCCCTGCAATATAGTGACAGGAAAAATTGTTTTGGTGGAACATTTGCATGGAGGAAGATGAGCACTGTCATTAAAATGGATAATTTACCAAATAAAACCAATAAAACCAGTGAGGCTTGCCTTATTGCACAACCCAAAGCCTCTAAAACAAATAGATCATAAAGTCAAGTAAAACCATTAGTCAACAACAACTCCTACACAAGTTTTTCAAAGTTGTTGCTTTGTCTGAAGCACTTTGCGACGCAAGTTTAGAAAAATGCTCCATAAATACAGATTATTGTTATTACTATTACATGATCATAAACAGCAAAGCCCTGCAAGAATAATAAGTTTGGATGGAGTGAATACATTTTAAATTAACATGCTGTATCTATTGTGTTCCTTTGCATGTAGTACAAGCAGACACTTGACTACTTGCAAATACTTCAAATGAGTATATTGGGACAAAGCATGATGAACAAGCATCACTTCAGCTTTCAGAAACACGTCCTAAACCTCCACTTTATTAACTCCAAACTGCATAACGGTAAAGTAAAAAAACTAGCCTTTTAAGTTAGTTTCTGAAATGTTGAAACACTGTTTCTCAATAGTAACAAAGTACGACACCACATTTTTGCCTAGTAACCCTTTAAAGACAACTTAATAGTCACACAAGGAGAGGCAGCATATATCTTAACGCCTAATCCAAGAATGGTTTCCAAATTTTGTGAAATTTGTCAGAGGAACCACAGTGTGGTTTTG
Organism: Chromis chromis; assembly: GCA_900302755.1. Lineage (NCBI taxonomy): Eukaryota > Metazoa > Chordata > Actinopteri > Pomacentridae > Chromis > Chromis chromis. The sequence goes on from OMNN01026069.1 coordinate 10,691, forward strand.
CAAGTTTAAGGTGCAGAATTACATTTTGTAACCACAGACTGTTTGGGGGCTGTGGGTTCTCACAGTTCACAACAACAGTGCTGTTAGAGCGAAGACATATAAACCTATAAGTATGTCTTGTTGCCAGAACACATTGGAACAGATTTTCCACAGCGGGTTTCGCTTTCTTTCCTCTGGTTACAGAGCCTAAAGGAATCATTCATCAGCATCAGAGATTGTTCTCTGTTAATTAATGTCTGTTAACTGCTGCTCTGTTAACATGGAGAGTTCTGTATATACAACATCCCCAATCAGCCAAACCACAGAGGTCACTGTCAGGTAAAAAGCTTTTGTAGTCACACTCTTAAATCAGTTGTAAGGTGTTCTGTCCACTTGGGGGCAGCACAACAAGCTGTGGACACACCAGATTACATTGATCTGCCACAACATTAAAACCGCCTGAATAATATTTGTAGGTCCACCTGGTACCACTAAAACGGCCCTGACATGTCGGACCATTGACATTGGCAGTGAATCTGTTGGTTCCTGTTGATTGTTAGGTGGTGTGTCTGTGGATCAGGCTGCTTTGCATTTCACGGATGCTTGATCAGAGGCCAGGTCAACACTTTTGGTTCAGTGTTTTGTTCCTCGAACCATCACTGAACAGATTTTGTGGTATGGATGAGCTGGACTTATATCCAGTAACTACTATTAGTCCTTGTTTTGCTATACTTGGAGTTAATGTTGTGGTCAAAGCGGTTGAATCCAACACCAATACAGAAACAAAAAAGCTGTAAGGGCCGATGACGGGGTCATTTCTAGAAACTTCCAGTTCCTGCAGCTGCCCAATGCATACCAATGTTGAAATGGGGAATACATTTACAAGTAGTGGCCTATTTACGCATCTAGCAAAATGAATAGTCATTTTAAGTCTAACATTGACTTTCCTTTTAGCTCTGTGTTTGGCTCCATGGTTTTAAATTCACAGGGGCTTTGTGAGAATTTATTTTTTTATTATTAATATTATTGACTTGAAGTGAAGCAAAGCAGGGTATATGTGAAATCCTGAATTGCACTAAGAAAGCACACTGAGACAAATATTACATATGAATGTGTGACAAGATAAAAATATATCTTTTATGTGCCTTTGAGAAGACTGTTGTGTAAAATAGGAATATCCAATAAGCGATAAAAAAAACAAACTGTTTGAAGACTGCCACTATTCATTATTTTTACAGGCTAAAGGAAGACTAATGAGAAAAGAGAGATAGCTGTTCATTGCATTTCTATAACTTAAAGTCCTAGAGAGATTAATGGCTTCTATTATTGCATATTTATATATTTTTTTCAAAACGTTAGGGCTCATTTTATCTTTTGAACAAAGTTTAAAAGGCCAAAATAAGAGGCAGGTTAAGTGTCCTTAGCCGTAAATCAAACTGAGCAGGTTTAGAATTTATAGTTTTTTTTTTCACAATACAGAACCTCCTGGATCTCACTAGAAAAAAACAAACAAACACATGCATTTTGAGTAGAGAAATGATAAATAACCTGTCCATCTGTAATTGTATCTCTCCTTTAGTCATTAACCCTCATCTTGAAGCCCACCTCTGTCTTTAAGGGGACCGTTTTGTGACTTCAGGCTGAGATGATGAGAAACAGCCTGAAAGATGAGACATACGCCTGACAAATCCATTTCAAACCTCTCAAAGCTCAGCTCTGAAGGATGGGAAAGCCATCTTGTCTCTTATTCACCCCCCTCCTAGTCTTTTCTGTGCATTCCACATGAACTCACATGCAGGGCGGCATGGAAGCAAAATTCAAAATGAAATTAGTCCCAAATTCACAGCTTCATGGTCTTTGAATTCTCCTGTTGAGACCCAGAGGAGGACACTTTATCCATTCATGTATCAAATGCTGGAGATCGGGCCAACTCAACAGCTGGGCTTCACTGTGTAATGTGAATGGATCCCACATTATTGGTCCATATAAGTCTGCAGCTGATCTGCAGTATTGTCTGCCCTGAATGTGACTGGAAAGCACATTTCCTATACAAACAACTGAGGACTGTGAAAGCTGAATGAACAATCTGATTTGATCACTATTTCTAGATCACTACTAGACTTGTCAAGATCACTTTAACTGAATCTAAAGTATTCTGGTGGTGCAGATGTTATAATAGTGACCAACTTACCAGTTATACATATGTAATATCACATATTTAGTGTTTACAATGTGAGCGCTTGGCTAAAGCTGCAACAATTAATCAATACGTTTTCAACTATTAAATCAATTGCCAACTATTTTAATAATAAATTAATCTGAGAAAAAGTCAGAATTCCCTGATTCCAGCTTGTTAAATGTTATTATTTTCTGGTTTCTCTTCTCCTCTATGACAGTAAACTTAACATGTTTGGGTTGTGGACAAAACAAGACTTTGTCATCTTGGCCTTTGGGAAACACTGATTGATATTTTAGAGACCAAACAACTGAGTAATTGAGAAAAAAAATTGACAAATGGAAATTGTTAGTCACAGCCCGACCTTTGACCTACTGAAAGAGAGACTTAAACCACTGTCAAAGTATAGTTTGAGCTCTTGCACTTCTCATGTTGCAGTGATGTACAGGTGTAGTCCAGGACACTGTGACACAGCTGCAGGGTGTAGTTCAGGTGCAACAGACCCTTAAGACATTTTGACGTATGAATGATAGATTAACACAACAGTAAACTGCACTATGAATGCAAGTATTAAAAAGTGGAAAATCCAAATTGATCAGATGTGAGGTGCATCAGATTTTAACATGTTTGTCCAAAGTGTATATTTCAAACACAGGTGAAAATGAAATGTTACATTTTAGAACTGACAACTGGGATGATAATGATTGTATAAAATATAGGTATTGTAGTATTTCACTATCTGTTCACATATAGATGCAATTGCAGACTGATAAGAGAGGACCAGTGACTTTATGGAAAACATGTCACCTGAATCAAAACATTTAATGCATGCCTTTAGTTATGGTCTAAACAGCTGGCTCACACATTGAGTGTACAAAGACAAGAATGGAAGCAGGAGTCTTAATCATAATTTGTACATTTATAGTATTTTTTTCCCCTTCAAAATGTAAGGATGGCTTATTTTTCTAAATATCTACCA
>OMNN01026072.1:0-10232 GCA_900302755.1 Chromis chromis
TTTTTTTTTCCCCCAGTATTGGTAACACCTGTGGGAACTTGGAAAAAATGTTGTGCATGTTGATTGCAACCTTTTTTAATTTTTATAAAATAAATAACGTAATAATTAATAAAACATTTTGTCATTCTGACAAAGACACTTTTGCGTTCTCTCTACTTCTAGTCAGAGTTGTGCTGTTTCCATAGAGGTGCAGGACTTTATATTGAAAATACAAATGTGACAGGAGCAAAAAAGCAAAACTCAGAGACTGTTTGGAGTTTAGAGGTTCAAATAGCTTCTTCAGCATCACCAATCAAAGCAGCAGTTTCCTTCATTATTTCACACCTAGTTGAGTTTGCTTTTTGTTTAATCCTCAAGTAAGCTCCCAGTCCTCCTCCTTCCAAGGTGTTATACCTTTACACACCTACACATCTGTATTCACCCATATTTCCACATGTATACAACCTCTATACCTACACGTGTCATTTTCCTGCTCAACTTTCTTCCATATGCTCATCCCACTCTCTAATAAAAATATAACTACATACATTCGAACCAGGGGAGCTTTGACCTCTGCTATTCCCATCATGAATGATAAAAGACCATGAAACAATAGTGGAGTTATACAAACTCTGCTCGCATTGTGGGCTGGTTGAGTCTTTAAAGTCACTGCATCCCTGGTGTCTTTACATAAAATGATACCAGTGGTTATACAGTAACTGCAATCATAGATAGATGGCTGCCCTTCTCTCTCTGTGTTTGTTTCTGGTCCCTTTACAGCGATGATTGTTAAATAAAGCAATGCCAAAGAAATCATCTAAAAATGATTCCAGTGAGCTCCATACAGTGAGTTATACAGACGTCAACATTAAAAGAGAGCAGGAATTGATCCATCTCTACATAACAACAACATGCAAATGCTCCGATTTCAAAACAGTCCGTGCGTCTGGCACATTTTTAATTCATTCCATCTCTCGGAGGCAAATTGTAGCGGCTTTCGGTGTTTGGCAGGTGTTAATTTCAGACACTACTGTGAGGTGATTTCAAATGGTAGTGTGAACATTCGCCAGTTTTTGTTCCAAAGCATGTTGCAGTAAAAAACCTTCAAATACATTCTCAATAACTGAATGAATTACCAAAGGAAAACAAATCTCAGAAAGACGGAGGGCCAGCAGTGAGATGGTGAAAGATCATCACAAACACATGCAGGATGCTGACTATAAGTTACTTTCATGCAGACAGACTGTCTGAGAAGATGAGCGTCTCTCCTTCTGTGTGTTTTAAGAGAAACATGTGCGAGAAGTAAAGCAGATAACATCTTGTTGTTCAGCATCTACAGAGTGACTCAGCCGAGCCAAATCATTCACGCCGTCCTTCTGAAGAATAGCAAAGATGATGGCTGTTATATTTTTTCATTTTCTTTCCTGCGACCATCTGGCAACGCCTACGGTCCAACAGTTGCCGAGAACAAACACACGCACACACATCGCACACACACACACTATCAACACATAAACATTCCACAGATTGTCCATCCACCTTTTCTTACACACATAATCACAGCTATTCAGCACTTAGCCACCCACCCGAAACACATGGAGTGAGCAATTTAGCACTCACACACTCACACACTCGCACACACACACCGAGCTGCACCAAAATGTGGAGACTGATGAACTCAACGCTCAGTGAAGAGGAACGGTGGGAGTTGTGGATCACAGGAAAACACATCAAACAAAACCTGCCGGAGCGACCTTGTTTGATCGGATGGTCTGACAAGCGCGATTCTTAAATCATCAGCTACAGAAGCATATTCAGATGATTCTGCGAGACTGGATCAAACAGCATCTGGCTCTGAATCTCACCAAATTAACGAAGCAAACTGTGGATGAAAATACGCCCACTGACATGTTCGCTCTCCCTCTCTGCTGATTCACGTTAAAAGCACCTGCAGCTCGGCTCCAACACCCACAGCTGTGCAAGAAGTGCCACTCAACCTGGACTCGGAGCGACGGAGCCCACACACTCAAATGCCGACACTATTTGAGGTTTTATAAACAGCTGTATAAATAGGTGGAGGGGAAAAAAAGGAAAATCTTTTCAGCGTTTGACGAAGACTAATGGAAGTAATGCCATTACTGAGAGCACAAAGACAACAGCGTGATTTTCTGCACTTCAGCTCATTATTTTTACCTGGAGGCCTTTTCAGGAAGTGATTTGTGGGTTTTAGTCAAAGTAATCATCTTTTAGCTGATGAGAAAATCAGGTTTTACAGAAGAAGAAAGTGAAATGGTCCTTCAGCAGGTCTGACTTCCGCTGTTGAATATGATTAAGTCACACAGCTGCTGAACATCTGCACGTGAAATATATGCAATTCTGCCACAAAATGACTGATTTAGGTCTCAGCTCTATGGTAATTAAAGATAAATGTGTAATAGACACAGTTATAATAACCTAACAGGGCTTCAGACTAACTTTTTACATTGGTTGCACTGATGCACCTAAATGAAAGGGTTGCCTTTTTTTGTCAAGTCCCATAATTATCGGTAGTTTCTTAACACATTATATACCGATCAGGCATAACATTATGACTACCTGCCTAATACTGTGTTGGTCCCCCTTGTGTAGTCAAAAATGCTCTGAACCACTGGACATGGACAAGAGGACCTCTCAGGGTGTCCTATGGGGTCTGGCACCAGGACATTGGCAGTGGATCCTTTGGGTACTCTGGGTTGTGCAGTGGGGCCTCTGTCAATCCAACTTGTTCCACTGCATCCTGTTGATGCTTGATCAGAAGGTGGTCTAGGAAGTTTGGAGGTCAAATCAACATCTTTGGCGATTGTCATGCTCCTCAAGATGTTCCTGATTTTTTGCTATGTGGTGGGGTTCATTTTTATGTGGGTGTAGGCCAGTGACATTTGGGATTGCCATTTGCATGAGGGAGTGTGCTTGTTCTAGGACAATGTTTATTTAGATGCCGTGAAGAACTTAAGAACTTGAGTTTTTTGGTCAATAATGAACATTCAAGCTCCTATATAAGTTGTAAACCTCTGGCTCTGGAATGATTTTCTTTCTGATAGTCTGCATCGTTAATTATGATTGCAGATACGTTAGACTGTGGTGTCAATCATTCATTCAGAGTTTTTGTACACAGCCACAAACAACATTAAATTATAACTGTTCAAAAATTATTTAACACTTACAAATATATGCATTGCGTTGTGTTATCAACTATTTATCTACTGCTTGGAAATGATGAACAGAGGGAGTTAAAGTGTTTCCCTGTAATCATAAACAAACCATCTTGGTGCTTCAAAGGACGAGATCAAACTCTAATTCACATTAAAAAGTCAGCATTTGACCCACTTAACCTCTCAACAAAAAGATGGGGCAACTACCCAGATATTCATACTGTATAAATTAGCATATTTTAACTCTCTTTCTCTTTAAACTCGTTTTCAACTTCCCCCCTTTTTCCCTTAGCCATAAGCCCAAGGAGCAGACGGTCTTTAACTCTTTGAGGATGTGAATAATTTTTGGAGCAGTGAATGAATAACAATTCCTGCAACTGGTTCACAATCCTGCAGCCAGCAGTAGTAAATTAATTCTTTATTATCGCTGAAAACAAGCGCTGCTGTCCTCTCCTTGTGTGCTTTGTGGTGTTTTTTTTTGTATCTTAGGTATTTATACCAAGGGGCATTTCACAGCCAGGGGATAGACTCCATCTGTAGCCATCTATAATTAATAATTTCCTTCCCTTGTTCCACTCAGCGATACTACTATGGACAGAGAGACTACTCCTTTTGTGTCTTCTGCAAAACACTCCACACAAAGTAAAGATCTCAATTCAGGTCCACAGCCTCAACAACAGGCATGAGTGAGGAAACAGATCTTATTATATCATTGCACTTTCTTTACCTTGGGTGTTAGTTATGAAATACAGTCTACTCCTGCAGCTCCACATGACCTTTACAGTGTAGGTGTGAATAAGTAGCAGGTATACAAGCTATTGAGTGGCCATATAATACACAAATAGACAATATTAAAGCTAAAAACTCCCTTTCATTAGTCATAATCCAGATTTGAATCATTTCAGTGCAGCACTTTGATCAATACCAGATATTTTAAAGTGCTACTTCAACTAGATCAGATAAGAAAACCAGTAGAACCGACACATTAAACCGATGCATTCACCTCCAATAAAAACAATCTGCTGCTAATGTGCAGCGACGGTTTACAGCATCATATTTCCGCTGTGGCTTCCTGCAACCGAGATAAATCAAATCAATAACTCATCACTCAGCTTTTGTCTGCAGAGCTGGTCATTAGTGCAGTGGACAGTCTGTGTCTATAAAGAGCCAGGTTCAATAAAGAGCCACAGAGGGGAGTGAATGAGGACAGATGCAGACATTAAAGCCCCCGCGGGATCTTTGTGGAGGAGAAGAAATTAACATTTGGAAGGCGACCTGTGAACAGCTTGGCAGAAATGGTCCCCTTTCACCTTCTAGAGGCACTAAACACTTGAAAGCAGACGTGCTATTCAATAGAAACTCAGTTTGCTCAGTTGCTAAAGTGGTGGGATACCTGACATCCAAACAGTTTAGATTGTGGATTTTTGCAGATATCTGAGATACTGATATTATCCATCTTATTTTGGTTGATTGCTGATACCAATAGATGCACATTTTTTCCATCTAACTGCAGAGAACATTAAATCTCTCCTGTAGTGGCATTAACATATTAGTATTATTATTATCTTATTGTGACGGTCTACTGTCTGGTGCAGACACAAGATAGGATGTTGTTCAATGAAACTTACATATGTAAAAGATATCCATTTTTATGTAACCTTTTCAAACAAAACTACAAACTTTTAGTCTGACGGGCTGATATTTCATATTATGGCCTTTATCAATCGATAGCGATGATGATGATGCCGATATCATGGTGCATCACTAGTGTCGAGGGTATTTTAACACAACAGCAAATACATAAATAAACTGTGTGTTTACCTGCTCGAAGGAACACAGAAAACTAGAAGCATTAGTTTTTGCCAAACGGACTGGTTAGTCATCATCCCAAAAGCTTTTTCTCTTGTTAAAGTAAAAATACATTAAGATATAAATCTAACATTGTTTGTTTGTCCGAGTATGTTTTTCTATAGGAAACTAAAAATCCTATTAAAACAGTGTGATCATGTACAAGAACAATGCGGTTTCTTTATATTACATTTTCTGGATAATCACCTGGTGATGATGTTGGTTTTTCTCAAGATATGCAGAGCTACAGCTGATTTTCAGTTATGTAGAGGATTTTCAGCCAACAAAATTAATAGTTTTGAGTAAGAAATGATAAGGATGTTTCCAATCACAATGTCTTAAGTAGAAAATGCACATTATCTCTGTACATTGCATATTTGCTGGGAAAGAACTGAAAGCTTGACAGGCGGATCAGCAGTCTGGGACATCAACAGCTGTTGCTGAGATGGACTCAAAAAGGACCAAACTACACGACAAAGGAAAGTTAAAAAAGCACGCATCTATCCTCCGACACTGCGAGCAACAACCAGGCAAGAGTCAATCACGAACATCTTCAAGCAGAAAGGGAAGCAGGGTGTTTTACTACCTTACTCAACTATATGAAGAAACTTTATGAAAAAAGGGAGTGAAACATCAATTAGATTTGAGAGGTCAGGTGTAAATGTGGTTTAAAGCTCTTTCAGTAAGTACCATAAGGACAAACACTGCAGTACCACACAGTGCAGCTGATGCGTCAGAATATGTAAATTAAGAACTCAACCCAACTCACCTCCAGAACTACACATTCATGAGAAGCCAGATGATACATGTGCATGTGTGAACGCAACAAAAACTAGTGTTCATTATGTAAAATAAGGGCTCTCACCTGTGTATTCCTCAAAGCACTCACAGGTGTATCCTCCCTCCCTGCTGCGACACACTCCATGAGCTCCGCAGGGTTTAGAGTAGCAGAGGTCAATCTCAGTTTCACAGTAGTCTCCTGTGAAGCCGGTGGGACAGCGGCAGCGGAGCCCTGCGATGGGGTGGATGGGCCTGAACAGGATGGTATCAGACGCAACAAACGGCGCCAAGCTGTCGAACTTCAGCACAGACACACACTTCATGTAGTTCTCGCACGGCTCACGCAGGCAGATGTTGTCATCAAAGGGAAGAACCTCCTGGGAGGAGATCTGAGCCAGAAGGCTGCGGTTCAGGTACAGCCTCTCCTGGAGCTCCTCCGAGCCGAAGAACTCTCCAGTTTCCATCCCTCTCCCCGGCCGGTCTCCTCCGTGACCGAGCCCTGCAGGACGCTGGTGTCCCTCCCCAAACACAGGAACAGCCACGGACAGGCTGACGTTGAGGATGCGAGCGCTGACGTCTGTATCGTCTTGGATGTTGAAGATGACGACGTCTTCGGGGGCAGCAGACAGGACCCGGGCCACACCGTCCAGGAACTGAGCGAGCAGCAGCGACAGGAAGTGTTCCTGGGAGGTGTTGGCCAGCCGCAACGTGATGCTGTTGGACAACATTTCATCTGTGATGATGGTGACCTGGAGGAGACACTGAGCCGACACTGAGTGGACACCATCTGAAACAGACAGGAGGAAAAAGGAATTAACAACAATCAACTGACTGAAGGTAACATAGAATGTGCTGCTACACTGTAAAAACAAATGTTTGGGCTCGTAACAGTTTGATGAATTATAACAACTTCTGATGAAATTATGTTCAACCAACAAATTACACTGAGTCAGAGAATGAACTTTTCCTCTTCAAAGGTATTTTCAAAATAAAATTAACAATATCAGAGACAGACAGAGATATACACTCAGTTCTTAATAGACTAAAATAAACAAAATATACAAAAATCTTATATTATAAATATATAAACTTGAGTGTTATAGAAACTAAAGTGTCTGCTAGGGCTGCATAATGTATCATTTCAGCATCAACATCCTGATGTGCACATGTGTAATTGTCATATTACAGGAAGTACAATGTGAAGTAAGACAAATCAACTCAAACACATCAGAGTGGAACTTTTTTTGCTGCTTGATACAAAAAGAAAACTTGCACGGTTCTCATTTTCCATCTGTCTGACAGAACATTATTTACTTCGGTTTAAGGGTTCTTGGAGACACTGAGTAATGTTTTTCAAGCGTTATTTACTAGACATGGAGTTTGTTGACATGCCGCCCTTGTACCCAGCAAAATGAGCCGGAACAGGAGAGAAACGCTGAAAAGGTCAAGAAATATTCTGGCTATGAAAAGAATGATGTTGACCAAAATCAGGTAATCAGTCAGGAGTGTCTTGCAATTACACGAGGCAACACAAATTATTTGTTTGACTATCTAAATCAGCACCACAACGCTCTGTATGAGATGTGCAAAGCCAGATCTGAATGGCATCCAAAGCAAGAAAACTAATTTGGAAGAATCTCCAAACGGCTTTTTTTGGCTTTTTTTGGCTTTTTGTAAAATTATTTTTTATTTTCGATGCAGATCACTCCCCCACAAAAGTCACCTCGATCACTCTAGAGTAATTAATTCTTTCCAAATAGAGTTATGCAAGTCGTCTGGTGAAAACTCCTATTTTTTCAGATTGTAATTACAGAATAAAATGGAGCAATGTTAGTTTGTTCCGATATTGTGCAGCCCCAGTGGCCGCCTGCTGTGGCATCACACGTGGAGCAGCTGTGACAGCAGCAGAGATGCAGGTAGATGCAGGTGGAAGCTGGTTGATTTAAACATCTGCTACTGTAACACTGAGCTCATCTAAACAGATCAGCAACATGTTGCTCACTGTAAATGCAAAAATAGCTAAAAAGGATGGAGTAAAACTAAAATACCCGCAACTGTGAATAAAATGAGCCTTTGATACATTTAATAGTAATAACACCTTTTTACTCATGTTCTTGGCTCAGACGGGTGTTTTTCCAGTTTTGTGCCAGCACAGATGACAGATGTACGCCAAGACTAAGAGAGAACAAGTGCATGTTTTCTTTCAATGCGCTCCAACTTTCTAATCAGCAATTTCACGCCTGTATTCACAGCTCACTCTTTGCTTTCTTTGTCCGGAAGCAGAGATGCTACTTCATTATACATGCCATACTGGATCCTCAAGTCTCAAATTCACTGGTTAAAGCATTTCTCAGCTCAGCAAATCTCTCGCTTTGATACCAGATCCTGTTAATGTTTTATCCTCTCTATACATTCCATTCTTTGGCTCTGAATGCAGACATCAAGTGATTTCGAGTGTGCTATTGTACAGTAAGTGGTGCTTGTACAATACATTCTTTCTCGTGTTCAGCCTTTTATTCACCAAGTCTGATGTTTAATGTAGACACTGCTGCTGGCAAATAAAATGTAAATGATTCTGTTTCATCGTGTTGCTTGAGATTAAGCCTTGCATGGCAAACACACCACCGCCTATGTTTACACTGGATTGTGACTTTGCTAAGCTTATGTTCTTGCTTCTTTTAGACTGTAACTAAATTTACAATAAAAAGAAACTGCTTATCAGCAAGTATCAGCTGAAAGTCTCTGACAAGAGCAGTCGGAGCGCTGCTCAGTGAAGAGTAAAATTATAATGAAAATGGCCTTGATCAAAGCAAAGAGCGCTCAGGGAAGTCCAGTGTGTTGCTAACAAGCACAAAATCTGTGTTATTTTTGTCTGATGCAGCTTCAAGGTTGCTCTAAATCTATCTGATACACAAAGTCTGAGACAAATGTACAACTTAACCTGCATCATTGAACTTTCTGCCCAGCGACAAGGAGCCAAACATGCCCCATAGTTACACAACAAAGCAGTTTGCATTGGTCTAGACTGTGCTTCACATTACCTGAATTCATGTCCTAATTCATTTCAAATGCAGCTGTTGAATAATCCTTTACCATGCAGAAACAGTGAAGCCATGTGAGTAGTTATATGTTTATCTTGTTTGTGGGTGGAGCTTCAGCACCTTAAAGAATCTCTATATAGATCATAAATTTACTCATTTAAACAGACTTTTATGACTTAAGTCCAATGACTTTTTCTAATCCTAAAAAAAACTAATAAAAGACATTTTAACCCTCTGAAACCCAAGACCTGCCGGCGTGTGTGAAATGTATTTTATCTTTAAAAATATCACCAAATGATGCCACTTATTAAAGCCAGAAACTATAAAAACAGAAAGAATCACCAGATTTTAAGATTCCTGACAGTTCTTGAACTGTGACATGTGGTTCTCTTGGGAAAATTAACAAAATGTAAGCTTAAAATTGTGATATTTCATCAAAGTCACTTTATTCTACATGTTTTACTAAAAAGAAAACACCAAAAATAAATAATTTGTACAACAATCTGTAAAAAACAAAAAATTTGCGACCAAGAAGCCATGTTTGAATTATTTGAGTGGGTAAAAATCTTTACCCTTCACCTTTATTGCCTTATTTTTTGTTTATTGCACAATGAATAAAAAACAAAACAAAAAAAACTTAAACTAAAATTAGGCTTCTTGGCATTTTGCCACTTTTAACACAACAACAACTATAAAAACTTTAAAAGCGGTGGTTGAAAAAGCACGTCCATTTAATTTTAAGTGCATGTTCTAATCAAAAGATTGTTGTTGCGGTTATCATTATTAGGAAAGTGAAGGGTTGTGTGATTAAAGTGAACAGTTTATTCAGTTAAGTTCATTATGTCATTTCATTCTAATTAAATAGTCACAAATTAATGTTAAAGCTTACCATTAGATTAGAGTCGACTACCTATACAGCAATTGTAACTAATGTGATGTGGGAAACAACATTATGATTTGTATGCCATGATAAAATCTGTGTAAAATACAGATTTCTCTGGGTTTGCACACTGTGCTAAATGTGGGAGAAGTACACACATTTACAAAATATATAATATTAGTCAGTTATTTATAGACATTTTATTGCAGACATGTTACATATTCTACCTTTAAGGTCACAGCAGAGACCATCATTTTGTCTGACTGGCCCGCAGGTTTCTGTAGCCCCAAGAGCAAACACAAAACAGGCCTAATCAAATCAAATGTGTCATGAAAACAGGCCTCGACCTCTCCCTCCAAAATAATCAATGGGACACTTTGTTCGGGGCGTCTGGACGCCGGCCAGAGAGCAGAACCTGTGAGCAGAACTCACACAAACAGCACTGCCCAAAGTTACCAGATCCCTGTTTTGGCACCAGGCAAGTTTAAACACAGAGTGCCAGGGGAGGGGAGG
>OMNN01026073.1:0-11100 GCA_900302755.1 Chromis chromis
AACAACCAAAATACACAGTTTTCATATTAAAAGGAATGACACATTTGAAAATATTCTCCAGAGACCCATGAACATCCCTCCAATACTGTCTAATAAGTGGGCAGTCCCAAGTGTGTAAATGTGTTTTGTGGAGCTTTGTAGAACCTAGCTAAGGTTAAAACATTCTATAAAAGAGCAGACCATTCACTATATAGCATCTTAGCATTTCTGAATATCTTTTCTGTGTATCTTATTTTCATATCTCACACAATTCTGTTCAGGGGCTAATATGCATATCAGTCCTCCATGATTCATTCTTCTTCTCATTGTTGCACTGTTATGATTTCTATTATTATTACTTTTGAATATTTTGGCAGCAGGTTAATCTTTCATTCAACCTGTCACAAATTACTTTGTAAACCCTCAGTGTTTTCCAGGTGCCTTACTGGGTGTTTGACTTAATGTTGTGCAAGAGAGCTTGAGGGGTTTAAATCTTAGTTTATGCTAATAAATGAAAGACTCTATCAAGATAGGTTACCATCCTGACAATCTATAATTGCACAAGATACATTAAAGACTTTCTGTGTTTTTGTATATAAGCCACCAAGTAATTTGTATACAGGAAAGTTAGTGAACAGCTCAAAAATATATTTCTCAATTGTTTTACATTGTTAACAGGCCTATATGGTGTTTTTTATTGTCTAGAAGACAAACTGTTGGGACTTATTACATAACAAACCAATGGAACCGATCACGTCTTGCAGGCTGTGGCTTTATGTATATATCACAGCTTGCCATTGTGTAGTGTAGAGTAGTTTTACAGTGTTTGAGCAGGTGAGCTGGTGTGCTCCAGCTGCAGCGAGGGGTGGACAAGTGGGAGGAAAGAGGGGTGGGGTTTTCTGGCACATTTTAAAGAAGGCAACGGTGTAGTAGTACATCTGAGGTATTATAAAAAAAAAAGAGATAAGTTTAATGGAAACACGTGGTAAATATGCAACTTTGATACACAAATATGAATTTTTAGGCTTTTAATAAATGACTGGAGAAGGACTTTAAAAATGCTCATGAGACAAGACATTCATTAAGACATCATTTATTTTGGTCATTATGCTTTACATGTCATAATGCATGTCCAGGGATATAACAATGTTGTTGTTAAACAGTTTGTGTTTGTATGACACTTCTGGTGACTTATTTCATTATAACGGTCAATTTGACCATTACCATTTCACAATATATTCAAGTCACATTTAGTTACAACATGTTACACAGAAAAGAATTAGTGTTCTTTTAATAAGATTATTGGTCACCCAAACAAAAAAACAAAACAAAAAAAAAGGTTGTACAAAAACAAACAAAAACAGACAAACACTAAATTAAGAGTCACCAGTTGAAGTCAGTATAAAAGGAACAGAGTGGAAAAGAAAAAAGTCAGGACACAACACAGTTATAACACCTCAATTTCACATGCTGTCTCCATTACAAAAGCTCACTGGTAACTTTGTGGATTGCTTTCCCCATCCCTGATCACCTGTTTTCATAAATTAGTTTTCCTTCTTCTAAGCACCTATTTTCTTGTAGTTTTCAAGTTGAGATGCTACTATTCCTCAAAGAAGGGTGAACTGCCTGTCTGTTGGGTTGAGGAAAAATGAACAGGGAGTTTACTTTGAGAAATAGATTGCAAATTTAGTTGGTTCGGCTTTTGGGAACTACTGTTTCAACGTATCACGTTGAAGCAATGAGGAACCCAGAGAAAGAGCAGTGGACATTCTCAGCGGCAAAGACACCATTGGCCTCATCATCAGGGATCTGGACATAGACTGTGTCCTGCTCATCGAGCAAGAGGACAGCACTACCAGACATCTGGTCCAGGAAGCCCTTGTTGTACTCATCATAAGTGAACATAACAGGCTGGCCATTCTTGTACAGAGCCACCAGGGCATGAGCTCCATTCACATGGATGCTGTAGGAGAAGTAGTAAACTCCAGGAACCTGGCAAGTGAAAATGCCTGTCTCAGGGTCATAGTGACCCTCAGCATTGTATACGATCTGGTCAAACTTAATGGGGGTGCCAGACGCAGGGTAGGGGGTGGCCAGAGATGCAGTGAAAGCAGACATGGGGGACTTGACCATAACCTCACTCATTCCCATGCCCTTCTCGAACACAACCTCACCGGGAGGACCAGGAGGACCAGGAGGGCCAGCTGGGCCAGCCTCTCCATCAGCTCCATTATCGCCGGGAAGACCAGGGGGACCCTGAGGTCCGGGCACACCCTTAGCAGCCAAACCAGCAGGGCCAGGAGCACCAGGGAGACCTGGGTGTCCCTTAGCACCAGTAGCACCAGCAGGACCTTGAGCCCCAGCAGGTCCTCTGGGACCTGGAGCACCATCAGATCCAGAAGCACCGGGCTCACCTGCACGGCCAGGATGACCTTTGGGTCCAGCAGGGCCTGGAATACCTGGGGCACCTGGGGTACCTGGGGCACCAGCATGACCTTTGTCACCTGAGGGTCCAGTGGCACCTCTGGGTCCAGGAGGACCAGCTGCGCCTGGATAACCCTGTTTACCCTGGAAACCCTGAGCTCCCTGATCTCCCTTGTGTCCCTTAGGTCCCTGAGATCCAGTGGCACCTGTGTCGCCTTTAGGGCCAACAGCACCAGATTCACCTGGGAAACCTCTCTCACCCTGAGGACCAGTAGGACCAGTGGGGCCAGTTGCACCAGTAGCACCAGTATATCCTGTTGGACCCTGGTCACCCTTAGCACCTGTGGCACCTGTAGCACCTGTAGCTCCCCTCTCTCCCTTCTCTCCATTTGCACCTGGCTTTCCATATCCGGGGACTCCAGGGGCACCAGTGGCTCCAGAAGGTCCCTGGTGGCCTTTAGGGCCAACTGGGCCAGGCAGACCTGGGGCACCATTCTCACCTGGTTTACCTGGAATACCTACACCTGGGGCACCAGTGTGTCCCTTGGGTCCCTGGGGTCCCATAGGACCAGTGGCACCATCTCTACCTGGGCTACCTGACTTTCCTGGCTCACCGGGTGCACCTGATTTTCCTGGCTTTCCAACTCCACCCACACCTGGCTGTCCAGGTGGGCCCATAGGTCCTTCAGGTCCTGTCTCACCTTGAGGTCCGGGAGCTCCCACCCCTCTATCGCCCTTAGAACCTGGAAGTCCAGGCACACCTGGATGCCCTTTCAGGCCAGGTTCTCCTCTAGGTCCCATTGCTCCAGGAAGACCTGAAGGTCCAGGCTTGCCAGTAGCAGAGAGGCCAGCAGGTCCAGGGCTTCCATTAGCTCCAGGGACTCCCCTAGGTCCCTGAGGGCCAGTGGCTCCAGTATCTCCCTTCTCACCAGGCTCTCCATTGCTGCCAGGTTTGCCAGGTCCACCTGGGGATCCAGGCTTGCCAGCGATGGAACGGCCAGGACTACCGGGAGGTCCAGGAGGTCCTTGGGGTCCAGGCAGGCCTTCACCGTCCTCACCTGGGGGGCCGGGAGGGCCAGCAGGTCCCTCAGGGCCGGGCTCACCTGGAGCACCAGGCTCACCTGCTACTGACACCACTGTGAAGAGTGAAAGAGAGACTATCATGAGTAACACCAAAACAAACAAATACAAACAGACACAAAGTTTCAGCATGGAAACCCTCACAGACTGTGTGCTGCTTTGTTGTGTATTATTGTCACCATAAAAGTGATGATGGTGTAGTTCAGCTTAAATCCAAGATGTTGAGTAAGTTCAAGAGAATATTTCAAAACATCTTGTTTAGTTTGTTTTTACACTGTAATGGGCCTGTAGTCTGTGCATCAAATTCAAATAGTGATATCTGCAGTCTACTTAGTACCTCCAGTACCTATCATTTTGTTTATGAATATAAAAAAGTGCAAGAACATGGATGCACTTTCCAGCTTTCAGGTCTGAGTTTGTTTGAGTCTTAGTAAGTTTCGTAGGGGATTTGTTTCCTTTCAACAGGCTTTTCAAAAATCAAATGTGAGATGAATTGCAACTTTTAGAAAAAGTTTTCCAGTGAGTGTTGTTCTCCTTCATGGTTTCATCATAAAGTCAAAAGAGTGTTGAAGTATTATCTTTTAATTGGTCCCTTTTCAATGTTTACTGGAGAAATGCTGTAAATGCTGTAAATTGTAAATTGTAAATTGTAAAAAGTATGACTACATGGTGCTGATTCATGTATTTAGTTGTATAAAATCTAACTTGTATTTTGAAGCCTTCAAAAATAAATGTAATAAATTTTCCATGCTTTCTTTTAAAATTACATTATACTGTTCTTTGGGCTTACATTTAATTCTAATATAGAATAACTGTAAATAGAATAAAACTGATTGTTCATAACCTGTTTTATTGCTATTTTAATATGCAGTAAAGGTCAAAGACATCTTGTGACTTGTTTGTGAAACAGTAGTTCTAAATGAGGGGGAGGTTGTTGTTTTTTTTATTTGCTGCCTTAATGTGGTCACATGTGTTTGA
The DNA here is from genome assembly GCA_900302755.1 of Chromis chromis. Lineage (NCBI taxonomy): Eukaryota > Metazoa > Chordata > Actinopteri > Pomacentridae > Chromis > Chromis chromis. Next base: position 4,462 of record OMNN01026073.1, read on the forward strand.
GTGTAAAAGGCTCACTCCCTGGTTAACTCTAGCTTAGTTTGGATAAAGCCAAACAGATGTTTCTACTTCTGTGTTAAGCAGGCACACCCAAACAAACCACAGTGCTGGGTGACTGGACTGTAATTGTCAGTGTCAAACTAAAAATAATCCACTAACAGCTACTTTTCTAAATAAAAATAGCAGTATGTTGATTCACATAAAAGCATAAAAGCAAAAACATTACATATTTTGTATTTCATTTTAGGAAACACTCAAGGCCACACCATGATTCCTATTTTTAAGGTGCAGAAAATTGCTTTTTGTTGGACTGGAAATCTCGATCTCCTTCTTGTTTTGCACAGGAAATCTTTAGAAATAGCAACGTTAACTTGTGCTAAAAACAAACCGAATTGTGTCTTGACAAACATGAGTGCAATGAAATAAACAGGCAACATTTGAGCAAAAATGTAAATGAGAAAACTTATCTGCCAAATTGAATACATTAAATACAGTGAATGCAGCTTTAGTCTTATAATTTATGCCCTTTAAAATGTTAGATGTATAAATAATGTAAAACAACACACAACAGTAAGAATATATGATCCAATTGTGGAGATTGTGTACCAGAAAAAAAACCGGCACAAGAAATATTTAAACAGTATGCTGCATGTTAACTGACATTATTGAAAATATTTTAAAATAATAATAATAATTACATTTTAAAGTTGCTGCTAATGTGACTACCTTGGCTGAATAAATAGTTTTAAAAAAGTCACTAAAACTGCAAAATACTGTGAATAATATAACAAGAAAGATGCAGATTTAATAAAATGTGAGATTTCTAGAAAAAATAAAACTGCTAAGGCTTATTATTCGACTCCCAGATCTAAACAGACTGACCGATTGGAGAGGCTTGCAAACTGCTGTAGCCAATCAGAACGCAAGACTGTCCCAGAGCAAGGTGGAGTTCAGTTTTCAAAGTAAAGTGCAGCTGTGGCCAGCATCTGTCTGACTGCTTACAGGGCTCCTTTTGGCCACAACAAAGATGCCAATCCTCTCACTTAAGACTCGAAGGTAAGGCAAGACTGTCATGAAATGCTCAAGATCACTTTTAGGGAAGATAGCCTGACTTTATAGTCTATTTCTTTTTTTTCTTTTTTTACTAAAAATGAGAAGTGTTTGCATGGTTTAGGGTCAAAAACAGACTTTTTATAGAGAAAGAACCTGTGCTTTCTTACCATGGCTCTTCACAGGGTAGGGCATCACCTTCTTCACCACGTACCCCTTTCCGTGGGCAGCTGCGTAAGCCACCATGAGGAGGAGGAAGCTTGCTACTCGCATGTCCATGTTGCAAGGTCAATCCTGCAGGGGAAAGAAGAAGAACACAGTGAGCATGACAAGTTTCAAGGTGAAAAGAGTTAGCAAACTTTACGTTTTGAGTTATATACACAGCATAAAAACTTTCTCAGCTAACTGTACATGTTTTACTTTACTTTTTTTGTTGTTGCAGAAACTCAGTAGACAGGGAATAAGATAGTATATGTTAAAGTAGCAGAGTGTAAATCTCAATCTTTATCCCAGTCAGAGCATCCTGCATCCTTCAGGACTCTCTGAATATCACCCCAGAAGCTGCAAACCAGCCAAGGTCTGTCTTGCTTTCCCAGCCTGCCATAAGAAGCACTCAAGGCCTAGATAAAGCCTAGATGTTGCCTACACTCCTCCAGAGAGAGATGCAGTTCGAGTAGGAAGAGAAATCACACATACCGGCGTCCAATGAGGTGAAAACCAAATCTCTTCAGCACCAGTGAGCTGCTGGTGCTGCTGTATATCCTTAGGGTAGGAGCACAACTGAGGATATGCTGCCCTCCAGTACAATGATGAGGGTATTTATACCATATCTGCCCCTCGCATCATTAAAAAAAAAAAAAAAAAGCCCCCACCACGCAAGTACCTCCCTCCTCGGAGCTAGGCTGTAATTAGCAGACAGATCTGCCCAAAGCGGGCATGTCACATCAGGGTGCCTCTATGTCTTGAATATCCAGACACATGATTATCACTTATTTCAGTCTTCTTTTGAACTTGAAGATATCCATGTTCGAAGGAAATAAATACGAACAAATGAACACATATACAAAGAACACAAACGAGCTCTGCAGGAGGAATAAACTGAAAAGACACCTTTTTACTTGCAGCTTTGTTACACTTATATTTAGAGTTTTTTCAGCAACATTTATGATTTAAAACATTCATGTTTACATATATATATTTATATATATTCATACATATATTTAAACTTTCTACTTAAGTATGACTGAAAATAGTTAAAACAGATCTATAAAAAAGAGCCAGACATCCAAATCTGTAGTGGCACCTGTGTTGCTTCACAAAGCTCGCATTGAGGATGTACAGTACAAGACTCATCTCCAAATTTACATCTTGTCCAGCCGGCTGGAGGAAACTGGCCTTTACCTTTCCTGACCGTCTGGACACCTCCACGCCTGCTGTAACGTAAACAAGGGAAATGGTGGGAAAGCCACAGATGAAAGGTACTGGAGATTTTAGTCGCCTCAAACTGAAAGCAAATGATGATGTTCAGCGCTGATGAAAAGCCATCGTTTAACAGGATTCACGTATTTAGATGTCTTGTTAAGTAATTTTAGCTCAGTACATTTCCTGGGTATTATTTGGTCAGCGTGTTATTGTGGATAATAGATGACAAAGTGGCCTTGATTTCGGTCTCTATTTCAGGACGGACACTTTTTTTCTTAACTTGTGTATTTTTGCAAGTGCTTCGGCCTCAAAACAGCTAATAAAGCTATATAAGGAACCACTGGAAAAGACATTTGGGCTTGTTTCTGTGCAGCCTAGTGAATGCAACCCAGTGTCTAGCAGCACTTATATGCAGTACTCATGTTTAGACACCAGATGGCAGGTTTTACTGATGCACAGGGCCTCTCCATGGAGTTGAGGTGCTGCTGCAGAGAGGGAGCCATGCCCTTGTGGTCACTTGTTATTTTTGGCCCCCTCAGTGCACACACACCATCAGAGGTTTCAAGGGCCCTATTCCTACAATTAAAACTGGTTTCTGTCATGATGTTGTATTTCCTCAATCAGCGCTATCCTCCAGCATTATCCTCCCTCAGCCTCACCCTCCACCTTGCCTTGCTTACTTTGAGATCTTCCAACTGTAATTTCTCAGTTTCACCCCAGCCACATAGGAAATGCATACACCCAAATAATCACATGTTCTCAAGCACACAAGTTGCCATAAACGATGTGTAGGGTAGCCTGCACCCCATCCCAACGAATCTTCCTGAACACACAACCATTTATGGCACATGTTCTTCCTGTGTTCTTATAATGTACATACATACTGGTGGGAACATGAGTATATGTGCAGAAATTATGATGAACTGCATGATTGAGGGCTTCACAAAGTTTCTATACGAGGCGTCTCTCCTACACGTGACTGCGACAGCCGTCTTTCACCAGCGGCATAATTAAAGATTCTACAACACGACTTGTTTGAACCCCACTTTTTTTTCTGTAAATTGGACCTAATTATCTGCAATTTTCCAAAGTGCTACCTTTCCTGGCTTATAGCACTTAATCACGTTTGGCAAGTATTGTTTAAGTTCACTCTTCCTGTCAAATAAAACATAATGTAATTTGTGATCTTCATTTCCAAATGTTTGAAATTCTGTTCCTAACCGAGGTAGGGGTGACAGGTGCAGACTGGCTACCTGAGGCTGTGTGATGGTTTGGGGATACGTCACATTACATGCACTTGTAGCACGTGCAGCTCAAGCAGGAGGAGCATCACAATCAGTGGTGCAAGTTACATTTTTCATTTTAATTGCACATGTTTGGTCTTGCTTTATCAGCTGTGGAAAGTCATGTTTATCCTGCAAGTACTCAGTATTCAAATACTAGAAATCTAAGTGTGCCACCAGTTCTGAACGTTTTTTCTTTTAGCTATATTGTATTATTATCACATCTCTTCATGATTATGCCCTAAGGGCAGGCCCAGCTTCTCCAGCTTTAGTCAGATTTAGATGAAATGACAGAGCAACAGAGGGTGGAGTTAGGATTCAACATGTTTATAGATTCAGATCATTTCAGTTTATTTATGTTTTTCAAACATGGCTAAACCACTGCAAATGAGGTTCTCCGTTTTTAGTTCGATGTTCTGAGAACAATGATTCATCTCTTTATGCATAAAAAACAACATCCTGCATCTGCATGTGAGCCCTGTGAGGAGACACAAACCTCCCTGCTGTGCTTTGGAACCAGAAGTATACTTTGGCTGGAGGAAGACTCGAATTAACAGTGTAATTTGGATGTTGTTTATAACCTGACAGCAAATTTTTTGATTTTCTTAACACGCCACTGCGCTCATCTGAGAAGGACTCTGTGTCCTTGTGCTTGTAGCGGCAGAATTGGAGGCTGTGAAAGTGCATGGCGGAGCTCCCTCTGCTCTGCTCATTACAGTGCCGCAGCGGCTTGATGTGGTTGGCAAGCTTCATTGTAATAACCATTAGGAATTAGGTTAACAGCCTCCAAACTGAAGGTGATGACGTCGCTCTGCTCTTATACTGTCGTGAGGCCCTCACTGTAAAATATGCTTTCGGTTTCATGTCACTTCACACACTTGATATATGGCATAAAATGCTTTTTACTGATTTTAGGAAAGTAAGAAAATGGCTAATTATAAACACACCCAAAGTCACTGAGGGCAAATGAGAGCTGAATGGCCTCTTGTTTTCGGATCACATGGATTTTAAGATTTGTTTTATTTGCGGTTTATGTGATAGATGCTGTCAGTGGTGGAAAGCAATTAAGGACATTTACTGAAGTACAGTACTAAAGCACAGTTTTGTTCTGATTTTATGTTACTTTAGGAAAAATAAATATTGTCCTTTTTATGTTACTACATTTATCGGACAACTTTTGTTACTTTTCAGATTCAAAATATTAAAACAAATGGATTTTGATGCTCATACTTATGACTGCATGACTTTTGCAGTGTGTTGTTGCGACTTAAGTACAAGATCTCAGTGCTTTCTTTAACCACAAGTTCGTCTTTAGGAGCCTATGTCAGCGCAAATTCTTATTATGCTCCACAAAAAGACTGAAAAGAAAGATAAAAACAAGCCTGGGAAGCTGTGACAGAGCAAAGTTTCTTCGGCTGACCTTTCCGCAGAGGACATAAGCTAGCATTTGGAGATCTTGCTTGTTGTTCAGGCCTTCATCCATATCTAACAACAGCCCATAGATTTCACTAAATTCCCCAGAGAGTACTGCTGGACAGTGTTACTGGCAATGTTAGTGATGTTTGTGCTTGTACTCTACAATGATAACAGTGTTTGAGAGAAAGGTTTTCGCATTTTGTCTGTTTTTGTTCGCTCCACTGCCCAGGAATTGATGTTTCTGGTTTCTTCGAAATGCCGTCCAAGGCTCAACCCACACCCAGCAGAAGAACATAATTGGCGGTTGATGTAAGGGGACCCGACCAAGCACGTGAGTTAAGCAACGGCTAAAGATACACCATCACTGCTGGGATACAAATTTAATGTTTCAATAAACTCCATGGACCACTAAGAACTACTTTAAACTTTATGAATGGCAGACTTGACGGGGGCCCTCGTGAGTGATTGGTGGGGAAATTACAGGGTCCCGAAAACAAACACGGACACAAATGGAGCCGGAAGTGTAAAAGTAACTGAAAAATGGTGGTGGTGGTGGTAACCGTAGAGATGAGGGCTGGTGTCTGGGAGGTCACTATTTCAAACCCAGAATGGCAGGAAAATGGTGGGGGGATGGATGAGAAAGCAGCAGCTGGGTGTCCTTCAACAGCTCCCAGGTGTAAACCGATGTAGCTGTCCGAGTGTGAGGCAGCGTTTTGGTGTGAAACCTTTACCCAGCCTGACACAACATAATGGGCTAACGTAAAAGTTTTGACTTCAGAGTGTTTTATTGTGTTAACACATGAAATTTGCTGTGTAATTAAGTTGAGAGGTTGGAAATAGTGGGAAATAGTTGGAAATTTGCGCTCACTTGCCACTTGTGATGTTATCGCCGGGGCTGCACACACGCTTCTGTAAGTGAGGACTTGCTTATTGCCAGTCAACCAAAGACAAGTACTACTTTATCTGATTCAATTGTTTCTGTTTCCATACTTCAATTTGCTGTAAGTTTATTTCTGGAAACGTCTGACTCAGCTGAGGCGACTTTCTCAGTCTTTGTTTAGCAGAAGCAAATCAGACTTACAGAGCTGCAGCTGCCAGAAACTAATTTAACTTGAAGTAGTCACCCAGACAGTTTATGAGGTGCTGCAAAACAGCACTTGTGCACAGAACTTTCTGCAAAGGTAAAAAGGTCAGAAGAACATATATAGATATTTTTTTCCATTCTTGTTGTGCGCTCAAGCAAGGAAACAGTCTCGTTATTTGTTATAACTTTCTGCTACCCTCTGGACAGAGGTGGCAAATCCTGGTCCCCGAAAGTAAAAATCCTTTCCGTTCTAGATGTCTCCCTCTTCCAACACACCTGATTCAAATGGTCAGGATCGTTACCAGGCTTCTGCAGAGCTTGATGATGAGCTGATCATTTGAATCAGGTGTGTTGGAAGAGGGAGACATCTAGAACGGAAAGGATTTT
>OMNN01026074.1:0-14006 GCA_900302755.1 Chromis chromis
TATTTTTCTATTTTTAATATTTTAATATTTTTCAATCCTTTTTCATTAAAATAATGAAACATATCTGTATAATATTTTTTTAAACTGATTTAAATACAGAAAATATGTAATTTTACAATCAAACATTGTAAAAAGAATGAAATAAATGTGGACACTATTTATATTTTTTTATGGTTAATCTGTAAAATACCAGATAATCTTTTTTTCCAAACCTTAATACACATATATTTCTTCAAAATTACAGCAAATATCTGCAAAATATACTCTTTCCCCCTAATTTAAATACAGAAAATGTTATAAATGTAAGTGCATTATTGTGAATATTACAGCTTTCTCCAGTTTATTACAGTTAATGTGTAAATTTAGACATTTTTCTGTGATTTTACAAGCTATTATTCAAAATTACAATTAAACCAGCGAAAAATATTAATTTTTTTACAGTGCAGTTTTGACATTTGAAGGACTTGACTGACATAATCAACCGTTCCTTTCGCATTCATCATCTTTCATAGATAATCCATAATCTGAACCGAGCTGCTGTTGTCGACTCGTGTTACTGTAATCTGCGGTTCGACCCTGATACCCAGAATTGTCAGAAAATCCTTCGCTTGGCATCTAAAGTCTCATTTTTCCCAGCTTTGCCCGCAGACACATTTATGTTTTTGAGAATTAGTTTGCTTCCCTCCCTCCTTCCTTCCTCTCTTTTCTTTAATTATCCTCGGTGCTGATTTAAAATTGTTCCGCCTGCAACAGTTAAGGATTCATTAACTTTAGAGATTAGTCTTATCTGTCCTTGTCCCTTTGCTTGTTGACTGTCTGAACTCTGCAGATGCTCGCTTCACTCTGAGTTTCTCTCTCTGTGTATATATATAATGTGTGTGTGGTTTTGTTTGTGCATCCAGACAACAGTAGAAGGGATATCCTGTTTATCCTCTTTGATGATAAGAAGTCAGATTTTTGAGGGAAAGTCAGACGAGAGTATTTTTTTATGTTTTTTTGCACATCATCAGTTAAGCAGCGTTCTCCAGACACCAAAGACTTTGATTTTTTTCTCTCTCTCCAATTAGGGATAATTGCAGTGAGAGTGGGAGAAGAGAGAGTTTTGAAGTCGCGAGGCCTTTACTTACCTCCGAGCCGCTTGTCTTTCGATTGAATAATTACACACCTCCCTCCTGGTAATTGTCGTTCTCCTGGAGGCCCCTCGGTGTTTTCGTGGGGGCAGAAGAAGGCCCGGGTAATAACAGCGCTGTGGTTACTTTGGTGGTTCCCTTCTTTCATGGAGCTCCAACACTAGGGGGGGCGGCCTGAATCGGGGATGTGACACCAGAAAAGGTTGCACAGAAGCAGGAAAGGTTGATGCAGGGTTGTAAATATCGGACAACCCCAGACTGTGGTGTCTCGTTTTATTCCGTGGATGAAAGCCCAGCCTTGTTGCACGGTCGGTCACGTGTCTGATGGTTTTTGCAGAGCCAGGGATGACTCGTGGGGGTTTTTTCTCAGGCTAAACCACAATGCTAACAGCCGGCGGGGGGTCTCCGTCTGATCTCTCCTTCATTTAATCTTCTTGCACACACTCATAAGTGAGCAGCCTCTCATTCACCGATGATTTAAAGTTGACAGTTTTCTCAGGGAGTGGAATTTTCACGCAGAGGCGGTGTGATGTGGTTCTTTACACTGAATCATGGAGGTATTTTTAGAGCAACTTCAAAAGTAAAAAGGGATTCGGATAGGAATGACTGCGAGGTACACTATTTCTTGTAAGAAGAAAGGGAAATGGAAATGTTTCTGCAGATTGTGTAAGAGAAACGAGGAGTTCTTCATGCTAACACTGAATCACCGGGGCTCAGCGGCGAAACAAAATGACACATTTTTTAATTATACTCCCGACATCCTGTTCCAGAGAGGAGTCTGATGAAAATATGAATAATAAATACACGCTTACTGTGATCTAAATATATTCCCTATGTCAGATTACTGGACTTCAGCATGAATGTATGATGACGCTCATTAATGTGTGATTTGCAAACAGTTTGTGTCCTTAAATAGAAAACAGTTCTAAAGGAAACAGTAAAAACGGTTCTGTTGTGTTTGTGGCAGAATCTATGGAAGACCAAAAGTGCCATTAAACACTTAGAATAAACAAAGAACACTTATTCGACTCGCTTTGGTGAGTTACACTGAAACAAAGCCTTTAACCCTTTAAGACCTGAGCCTCAAAATGTCCACCTGGTCTTTTTTTCTTATTTTGATTACAAAAAGGTAAGAAAATGTCCTGTGAGTGCTGGTGTCCATTTTTACTGTTGCGCTTTACAGCCAATATGGTGTAATTACGGTAATTTTACGGTAATTTCATCCAGCGGATTCCTGGGGGGGGCACAAATTAAATTACCGTAATGACACCATATTAGCTGTAAAGCGCAACGCCTCAGCTTTCAGAAACCGTTGGATTTTTTTTTCCAATAGCACAAACGGTGACATTTACGGTATTCCAAAGTGCGCTAGCCCAAACGTGTTGACGCGCTAGGACTTAAAGGGTTAATGCCGTCAAAACCACAGCTTATTAAGGTGTTCTGGTCAGTTACATTAAATCGCCATTATTTTATGGTGCTTTGGCGAGTTACAGTAAAAATGTTGGTTTTTCAGCGCTCCGACACGCAACTTTTTATGGTATTTTGGTGGTCAAAACGGCATTCTTGATGGTGCTCTGGTGAGTTACTGTAAAGTCCTGCTTATTGTGTTGTCAACAGAGCTACTTTCTACTTCAGTCTACTGATTTGTAATAAAATATTGCTTTTTACGTCATGGAAAACGCCACTTTTTATGGTCTATGGAAGACCAAAAGTGCCATAAAACTACTATTTGCTCTGGTGAGTTACAGTGAAACACAGCTTTTAATGCTGTCAAACCACAGATTACTACAGTGTTCTGGTCAGTTACATGGAATCAGTGCTCTAGTGAGCTACAGTAAAATGCTGCTTTTTGAGCACTCAAAAACACATCTTTTTATGGTGTTTTGGTGAGTTTCACTAGAATGGAACTTTATATTCCATAAAAATTTGACTTTTTACAGTGCTGTTGTTAGTTACATTACAAAAAGGTCCGTTTTGGTGCCATCAAAAGCGGATTTTTCTTTTCTTTTTCACAGTGCTCTGGTGAGTTTCTGTAAAATTAGGCCACTATTTACGGTGGTCTGATGAGTTACAATGAAATGCTGCTTTTAAAGGCGTCAACAACTGCATTCTTCATGGTGCCCTGGTGAGTTACAGTAAAACACAGCTTTTTATTCTGTCAAAGCCACAGCTTATTAAGGTGTTCTGGTGAGTTACATTGAATTGACATTTTTTTAATGCGTTCTAGTGAGCTACAGTAAAATTATGCTTTTTTGCCACTCAAAAATGCAACTTTTTATGGTGTTTTGGTGAGTTTCACTAGAATTCATATCCCATTTGTGGCACTGAGGTGACTTACAGCAAACAATCGCTTTTTAAGCTGTGAAAAATACCACTTTTTATGGTGCTCTAGTTAGTTACATTAAGAAAAGGGCAGTTTTGGCACCATCAAAAGCGGGGAAAAAAACTTTTTTTTACAGTGTTCTGGTGAGTTTCTGTAAAATTAGGCCACTTTTTACAGTTTTCTGATGAGTTACAATGAAATGCTGCATTTAAAGCCGTCAAAAATGGCATGGTTCTGTGGTGTTTTACATTTAAAAATGTTGATTTTTTACACCATTAAAAGCGGAAAAACACACCACATTTGACACTTGCTGGTGAGTTACTGTAAAAGACCTATTTCTATTCTGGGTCAGTCTATCTCAAATCGAATACTAATACTAAGTTCTGTAAAGTTTTTTGGGCAACATTTTGACAGTTTCATAAGTTATTAGACCTGGGAATTTCTCAACCTCAAAAAATGTCTTATCTGGGAAGCCATTTTAAGGGTTCAGTATCCCACAGCCATGAGTGAGGACAAAGACAAAATAGTTTCTAGCAGATCTAACTGATTTGTTGGCTCCAGAATGGGCCACATTTTTAAATATTGGCCCTTGAAAATAGAGAAAAGTGCAGAATTTTCAAACACGAGTAGTATTGGGGCCCTAGAAAGTTCCTGTAAATGTTTATATATGGACATATTCATATTTCCTACTCAAAATACAGTCTTTGGTTGACATTTCACCAACTTTTAAGGCTTCTAACATCAGTAGAATTTAATGTGTGGCAAGTATGGCAAGACAAGGTTCAAGTTTTTTGCTATTTTGAGATGTCAAAATGGTGATGTTGACTCATTGGTAGGATCACAAAAACTGGTGTACATAGGCATCTATATGTTGTTATTGTATGTGTGAAGTTACAAGCTGCTTCCATGTTGTCTTCATGTTGTAATTTAACAACATATGAGGCTTATTTTGCCTTACTTACTCACTATTATGCATATACTTGAATACTGCTATAAATCAACACCAATGTTTGCATATTTGAACATTAAACTACAAACAAATAATACAAAATGTCATTGCCTTATTAAAGTTAATCAACTGGAGAAGCTTCATGTTCATATCTGTCACATATAAAGTAATTTTTCAATCTCTTTTCCCTTTACAGACCGACTTGAGCCAGAAGTTGTCATTATGCAGTAAACTGTGTTTTGCCATCGGCGGTGCACCGAAGGAAGTAGCTGCCAGCGCCACGGCCTTCTTCCTGCAGATCTACCTGCTCGATGTCGCTCAGGTAAACTCGCTGGAATGGAATAAGAGATTGTAAAGTGTGTGTGTGGCCTCTATATATGAATTAATGTGCTCGACAGGGTCTTAAACTCCAGTCTGTCTCGGTTCTCCTCCGCAGATCAACGCCTTCCAGGCCTCCATGGTGCTGTTCATCGGTAAAGCCTGGGGCGCCGTGACCGACCCCGTCGTCGGCTTCTTCATTACAAAGAGCAGATGGACCAAGATCGGCAGACTCATGCCCTGGTGAGCTCATGAACTGAAGCAAAACTCTGCTGTTTCTCTTTTTATTGTGTTTTATCATCAGCAGGGCTCCATAATGAAAGTGAGAATGTTTTGAATCGTCCATTTCAACACTCATATTATGAGAAAATATTAAGGAACTATTGTAATTAAGATATCAGAATTGCAGTATTGGTTCCTATTTTATGGATGAAGTGAAACAATCCATTTACAGTTAAGCCCAAAATAATTCATATCAATCAAATTTTCATTTTCATTTCATTTCAGGATTTTTATTTCACCAGTAGCTTTTTTTCTGCTTGGAAATGACAGTAAGACGCTTTGTTCAAGCTGTAAATTATGAATTTTAACTATTTCTATTGTTTTTGTTTTAATTTTTACTAAAAATACCATGTCCAAAATTATTCAAATTATTCAATCACAGCAATCGCACAGTTTCTGTAGTTCCTAACCAGCCTTTTGCATGTCTCAACATGTCTTTTGCGGTGATTTTTGGTTTTAGCCATGACTTGCAACTGACTTTTAACTGATTAGAGAGCTACTGCATTAGCTTTTCTCATTTTATGGTGTATTAAAATACTCTAGAACAGTGGTGTCAAATCCTGGTCCTCGAGGGCCACTATCCGCATGTTTTAGATGTCTCCCTCTTCCAACACACCTGATTCAAATGATCAGCTCATCTTCAAGCTCTGCAGAAGCCTGATAACGATCCTGATCATTTGAATCAGGTGTGTTGGAAGAGAGAAACATCTAAAACATGCTGGATAGGGGCTCTCGAGGACCAGGGTTGGCCAAAAACAAAAAGCCAAACATGGATTTTTTTTTTCTTACGTAGCTGACAGTGAGAAAAATCTGGTTAACACCACAAAGCCCATCTTTTTTAAAGTTACGCAGATGCAACACTTAGCATCTCGCTAACATAGAGACAGACTTGAACAATGAAATCAAAGAGCAACAGGTTAGCAAATGTGACAGATAACATAAAAAAGTATGATTTGTTTTTTCACCATCAGACTTTGGCAAGGTTATAAGAGCAGTGATAACTTGAATTGATCTTTATCTTTTTAGCGAACTGACCAACGTGACAAGCATCTCTTTACGCAAACACTGCATTCATGTGTCTGTCTTCTTTATTACCAGCTGCTAAAAATCAGGCATTCTCAAGTATGCAAGTCAACAACACCGGTTAAAACAACCAGCTGAGTTCCTGCAGAATGAAAGTGGGTGATTAAAATGTGCACTAAAGCACTGCTCCCACTTATGTCTGCAAATATTTAACCTTTATTAAACAGCAGGGCGACGTGTGAAGAAACGTGAGCATGTAAACAGCTGATCTTAATGAAGAGCTCCTGCAGTTCTTCCTCTTCGTCCTTTTATGGCTTCTTTTCACATCCTCCACTTTATTGCACTGACATTAGTATCACATTACTTTTACTCATTTAGGCAGGTATCGTATCAACGTCGGAATTTTGGTGACAGCAGTGATGGTTAGTTGATGCTACTTCCATCATATTTGACCACAAACAACACAGCAAAACCCTGTGAGAGATGTTAAGAACAGAATCCAACCTCTCAAAGCTTTAGTGAAAACCAGGGCTGAGCTGTGAGGCGCGAATGATGATAATAATAATATGCTGTCAGCTCTGAAGACTTGACTGTCCTTCACTGGTGCATATGAGGTGGATGTTGAATTGTCTTTTGTGGAAGGATTTTCCTCCGTTTGTCCTCATTTCTTCTCCAGCACAGATAACACACACTCTAATCCTCTGCCAAGTCACACTTTTTTTTCAGTGCATGCAGTGAAATGAATGTGAGGTCTGATTAGGTCTGACGGAGCATAAAGGATGTATAGTCTTTTATGTGGTTATAATGGCTGTGATTACAGTCAAGATTTCCCCTATTGCAGACCTGTTTTTTTCATTCATCTCATATTTGGGATTTGGAAACGTACCCAGTTTCTAATTACATTTGCTTTTCGTTTTTTTTCTTCTTATACTGCATTTATTTGTCTAATGATAAAGCTTTTGGTACTACAATAATGTAGCTGGCTATCATTCCCCAAAGGCTCAGCATAATGTTCCTGGTTTTTAAACTCATTAGATGGTTTCCACTGGAGGTTAGTTTGATGAGTTAATTTCAAGCACTAGAGATTTCTTTACTAGAGATGTTGATGAGTGAAACTGATATGATGTAGTCACTATCTTGGCAAAAACACAGCTGGAGTCAAAGTAATATCCCTTCACTACAGATTATTGGGTTATTATATTGAGAATGCACCTTACTTTCATCATCTGTTAATGCACTGATTTAATAGTTGTTTGATCCATGAAACATTAGTATACTGTTAAAACCCCCATCACGAAGTCACAGAGCAGAGCCGAGACATCTTCAAATGTGTTGTTTTGTCAGACCAACAGTCTAAAACTTTAAATTTACAGTAATGTCAAAACAATAAAAGCAGCAAATACTCACTTTTGAGAACTTGAAATCAAATGTTCTGATAATCAAAATAAATGCCAATTAATTCCATTGTGGTGACTAATTGAATCAGTCATTGCAGCTATACACCAATCAGGCATAACATTATGACCACCTGCCTAATATTGCGTTGGTCCACCTTATGTGGTCAAAAATGCTCTGAACCATTGGGCATGGACAAGGTGTCCTATGGGGTCTGGCACCAGGACATTGGCAGTGGATCCTTTGGGTACTCTGGGTTGTGCAGTGGGGCCTCTGTGGATCAAACTTGTTCCACTGCATCCTGTTGATGCTTGATCAGAATGGGGTCTAGGAAGTTTGGATGTCAAATCAACATCTTGGGCCATTGTCATGTTCCTCCAGATGTTCCTGATTGTTTGATGTTTTTGCCATGTGGTGGGGTGCATTTTCCTGCGGGGGTAGGCCAGTGACATCAATGTTATTCACTTCGTCTGTCAGTGGTTTTAATGTTGTGGTTGATCAGTGTACATTAAGCAAACGAAAAAAAAAAAAAAAGTTTCAGTTTGGCCTTTTGACAAGTTTGTTTTACAGAATTTCTGTCCTGATGACACTCATTCTGTTTAGCCTTTTAACTTGATCTGTACTCAGGACTGAAAGTCAGGATTGGCCTCTGCTGTACTTTTGCCAAGTCTTTTTTAATCTGTCTTTTATGAGTCCCCATCTGAGTGAATGGCTGCTCAGCAGTGGCCACCCACTCTGTGCTGCTTCATATCATAATGGGTTTGATGTGTGTGGACAGACACCAGACAAGGTGGAATATCAGCTTGTCAGACAGTGTCAGTCATTCCAACATGAGCCAAATGAGAAAATTAAAATTTAAAACTAAATTAGAAATGCGTGTGTCTCTCTTATTGAAATCTTATAATCAGGTTAGATAATAGACTCTCCCTCCAGGTCTGCTGCTTAGAATGCACAGACAGACCTCAAACATATTATCTCTGGAGGATCTGGTTAGTTGAGACAGTGGACTGTTGCAGCTTGTGTGAGCCGAAGTCCAAAACCCTGTTAGCTGTTCCCACAGGCAGCAAATCTAATTACAGCTCATGTTACAAAACTTAGTGGTAACTTAACTTTTCAAAGAGCTTTACCAACGTGGGGCAAAAAATGTACTAAATACAAATGGTTCATTCTCTGGGGAATATGACCGTACTCAGTAGGGATGTCCCAATCCCGATCCTGTCATTGTGATGGGTTTTGTTAATTGTTTGTGTTGTTTCCCTACCCTTATGATTTCCTGTTGCCCCTTCTTACTTGTAAGCCTCCTTGTCTCTCCTCTTTTCATCAGTGTCTCACATAGCACGACATATCTAAAATAGTCTGACTGCACCTCATTATCTCTCTGCTACAGGGGGACCATTTGTAGTTCTTCAAACCAATCACAACCATATTGGGTGCGGCTAAGCCCAGGATGCAGTGATGGTGCCCGTGCCAAATAATGACAGAGGGAATTGTTTTAGTGGAACATTTACATGTATGGATTTGAGCAGTCATTAAAATTCACTAAAAGAACTAAACAGGCCTGCCTTACTGCAGGATTCAAATCTTTGTCAAAACCTGCCATTTTCAGTGTGTAGGTTGCTGCTCAAAGGTTGTTGCTGTTGTTTTTGGGGATTTTGAAAACTGTAGGATGCAAACAGCAGAAGGGGAGGAGAAAGCTGCGTGAAAGGTGCAGTAGAAATGTCAAACTTGTACCCAAAGTCTACATCTCGTGATTAATTCTCTAGATACCTTTTTGTATTTACTTTTATTTTCTCTTGGATGTTTATTTTGTTGGATTTCTTCGCTTACCAGTTTTACCCTGGGGGGTATTTATTTGACTCTGCTAATGAAATCTGCACATAAATGAAAAAATTTGCATCACCTTCACGTGGGACTCAGGTCATTGCAAACCCAATGTAGCTGTGGTCCGTCACAGCTGACTAAACCAAGGCTTGAACAATCATGCATTGTGCATGTAAATGCATTACATGAGCAGCCCAGAATGGAAGATTATCAAAAAGATGATACAATTTCACAAAAAGAGGCGTAAAACCAAAGTGCTGTTCTTCACAGCAGTGCAACACACCTTGCTGATGGAACTCAGGGAAGATTATAAATTAGTCTTCCCCTACAAGTGCAGTACTGCCACAATTAACATGGCGCCGCAACAAAACTCCGGACACGTGAAATGCGTAAGTTGTATTACTTATTGTTTTATTTTTTAAATAAATACTTCTAATAACCAGATAGACTAAGACTGTGACTATGTTATCAGAAGGCTATATAATATCAAATGCTTGTTTAAAATCCTGGTGTAAGCTAACTTAAGAGACCTAACATAACTGCAATGCATTTACTTTTAATTAGCATAATTCACTGACTTTGTAATTCTTGGCCTTTATTTATTCTTCTCTGTTACATTTCAGGAAGAACCATCTCAACAGCCAGAAAACAATGTGGCAGCAAATGAAGATTAAGTATGAAATCATGTTAGAGTGATAAGTAGCAGCGTTGAAAGGTGGCTATTGTCTGTTAGTTTCCTTCAACAGGAATCAGTCTCTCAATGGTAAAAAACAAATGGTAGTTCTAAATATCCAAGTGCAAAGAAGGACTAAACGCCTGTTAGATCCATCAACTCAAGATGCCCTAGGCTGATCTGACTTATGTGTGAATAGTTCTTATTTTGTAAAAACACAAAATCTCATCATCTTTTGCTTTAACACCTGCAGTGTTGATCTCTTTGCAGCATGTCTTGGCTCATTAATGATCAGACTATTTCTGTATTTCTGCAGTCCCAGGAACGCCAGAGGTGAGACCATGTGAAATGTTTTGAATGTGTCGGCGTTCCTCACATTATGTGATACCAAACACCTGCAGGACATGTTAGGAACAAGTAATTCAGCAATGAATGAAGTAAATAACTATTTGTATTGCAACCCTGTCTCTGTAAAATTATGTTCCTAAACAAATAAACGGCATTATCATTCACAGTTTGATACCTATTTTTTCGGAAACATATTTTGGTGAGAAAGTAAAGAAAGAGTAAGAAAGTCTGTTAGTTTGAAAGAGTAACAGAGTCCAAATAAGAAGGAAGGAGGGATGGATGGAGGCATCAGGCAGCTACCAAACCTCCACCCAGGAGACCAGGCCTCACATCCCCTGTAAGACCATCATTCTTTAATTTCACTTTCACTGTTTACTTTCAGTTTTTACTCACTGTTTAGTTGGTTTAGATTGACACTTTCACAATGATAACTACATATTAGAAGCTTGGTTAAGTTTACGCAAAATGTCGGTTAAAACATGGCCCCTTCACTACATTTTTTAAGCTTCTTCTCCATTTTCTGGGTTACCAGGATAATGAGTCCCACCCCATCTGATATATGATTGATTGGCTGAAAAGAAGCGACACTAAAGCAATTAAATAAATTAAAGATAAGTTGATCAGTACTTGGTATACATCACAATCAAATGCAATCTGGCCGAAGTACATTTACCGCAAAACATAATTGAGAATGCAGTTTAGTTGTGTAAAAACAAAGACTTAGTTGAATGCTGTTATTACCAACTACAACTATTTTCTAACACGTTTTCTTTCACATTTCATTTACAAGCATCACCTTCTTGTTGTCACTGAAAGTCAGAAACTTGACAGAGTGTTGAAAGTAAAAAATGAAGAAGTTGCAGTTGGAGATAAAGAAACTGGAGAAGAATGCAAGTAAACATTTCTATACAGTAGAGGGTCATGGTTTGGACTTTGTGTCTTCACAGCTTGAACTACAAAAATAAATAACTTTGGCAGACTTTAAATTAGTTAAATTATAAATGCTAAGCTTTCAAACAATCTGAGTACCTTCATCCACAGGGTCAATAAAGACAAGATATGTCTTAGTTGCTTGTCTTTAATGCACAACAGTTTAATTAAATTAATTAATCGCATAAATTCATGCTTGCTCACATTGTGAGAAAAAGGTCAGGACTTAAGTTTCTAAAAACAGATATAACATAAGTGATGTGAGTGTAGGGACACGCTTGATGGAACCGTCTTTTGGGATTTTAGTTCTGTCTGTTGGAAATTCATTGAAACGCAGCTAAATTAAGCTCAACAGTTAACTGGCTGCAGAGCAGGGATCAGTTACGTTAAAGTTACTGAGCAGGAATAAGAGACAGTAATGAAGCAGAGCACTCAAATCAGCAAGAGTTATCAAAATGCACCTGATTTGGACATTATCAGCCCATTGCCTGGTTAACAGTACACATCATTTCCATACATACGGATCAATAAGGACCTCCACGTTCCAGTAGGATCTGTGAGCATTTTATCATCTATTTTGGTCACTGATAAACATCATTCCATTTAATCTCTAATAATTATCAAAAGCAAACATTTGAACCACATTTTATCTGTTGTAAAAACAGGTTTTCTTAACATAGAACTCCTCTGTGCAGCTTGTGTGGAGAAAAACTTGCCGTTCGGAGCCACTTTGCAAACCGGCCGATGTGACAGCAGATGAACGCTATTGACCCACTATGACACAAGAAACTCCAGGAGGTGATGTACAATCTTAAAACATTTTACTCTGCCACTGTGAAAGAAGACAGCACAGTAAAGATGCTTATAGGCTTTTTCACTTAAATATAATGAAAATTGAAGAGCAAATGAAAGTGACGGTGCATCACAGGGAGGAAATGCCACAAAGTGAATGAGTCATCCAGCGAGCCAGCAGGGTTCTCTGTCTGCCTGCTTAATGGATCCACTGCACAAGTGCCTTAAAACATCAAAGATGTCTTAGGCTTTTATCCACACATGGCTGAGTGAGCAAAAGAGACAATGGCTGCAAATTATGCAATGTGGTTTCCTCAGGTGGGTCAAGAAGTTTTGTTTTTGAAGTTTCAGGTTTTATTAGTGCACTATGCATTTTCTATCCATCACATTGTCTTTAAAGGGCAATTTAACATCGGCTAAAACTTTCAAGTAGCTTCTTCTGACCTCCAGTGGGTTCACTTCTTTGAAACCAACCTCACATAACCATCAAGTCAACTAGACCTACAACTTTGAACCACAGTATATATATTCAGTATAGTACAGCATAGTATAGTATAATATAGTATAGCATAGCATAGTATAGTATAGTATAGTATAGTATAGCATAGCATAGCATAGCATAGCATAGCATAGCGTAGCAAGGTATAGTATAGCATAGCATAGCATAGCATAGCATAGTATAGTATAGTATAGCATAGCATAGCATAGTAAAGTATAGTATAGTACAGCATAGCATAGTAAAGTACAGTATAGTATAGCATGAGCACAGCACAGCATAGCATAGCATAGCATAGTATAGTATAGTATAGTATAGCATAGCATAGCATAGTAAAGTATAGTATAGTATAGCATGAGCACAGCATAGCATAGCATAGCATAGCATAGTATAGCATAGCATACACATGTGGACAAAATTGTTGGTACCCTTCCGTTAAAGAAAGAAAAACCCACAATGGTCACTGAAATAACTTGAAACTGACAAAAGTAATAATAAATAAAAATGTACTTAAAATTAACTATTGAAAATCAGACATTGCTTTTGAATTGTGTTTCAACAGAATCATTTAAAACACAAACTAATTAACTGTCCTGGACAAAAATGATGGTACCCCTAGAAAAGATTGAAAATAATTTGACCATAGGGACGTGTTAAACTAAGGTGTGTCCTGTAATTAGCATCACAGGTGTCTTCAAACTTGTAGTCAGTCAGTCTGCCTATGTAAAGGGTGAAAAGTAGTCACTGTGCTGTTTGGTAGCATGGTGTATACCACACTGAACATGGACCACAGAAAGCTAAGGAGAGAGTTGTCTCAGGAAATTAGAAAGAAAATCATAGACAAGCATGTTAAAGGTAAAGGCTGTAAGAACATCTTCAAGCAGCTTGATGTTCCTGTGACTACAGTTGCACATATTATATTATTCAGAAGTTTAAGGTCTATGGGACTGTAGCCAACCTCCCTGGACATGGCCGCAAGAGGAAAATTGGTGACAAATTGAAGAGACGGATAATACGAACGGTAACCCAAGAGCCCAGAAGAACTTCCAAAGAGATTAGAGGTGAACTCCAAGGTCAAGGTACATCAGTGTCATCCGTCGCTGTGTGAGCCAAAGTGGACTTAATGGAAGACGACCAAGGAGGACACCGCTGTTGAAAGCAAATCATAAAAAAGCAAGACTGGAATTTGTCAAAATACATATTGGCAAGCCACCCAGCTTCTGAGAGAATGTCCTTTGGACAGATGAAACAAAACTGGAGCTTTTTGGCAAGTCACATGAGCTCACAGATGCAAAAATGAAGCATACAAAGTAAAGAACACTGTACCAACAGTGAAACATGGAGGAGGCTTGGTTATGTTCTGGGGCTGCTTTGCTGCATCTGGCACAGGGTGTCTTGAATCTGTGCAAGGTACAATGAAATCTCAAGACTATCAAGGCATTCTAGAGCAAAATGTGCTGCCCAGTGTCAGAAAGCTTGGTCTCAGTCGCAGGTCATGGGTCTTCCAACAGGATAATGACCCAAAG
>OMNN01026076.1:0-11454 GCA_900302755.1 Chromis chromis
ATATATATATATATTGTCTATTATAAGTGTATAATTTAATTAAGTAAGTAAGTAAAGTAAGTAAAATTTATTTATAAAGCGCTTTTCACAGACAAAATTCACAAAGTGCTGCGATAAAATACAAACACAAAGACAATAAAAAAGACTACTTGAGCAACAAAGGTTTAAAAAAAAAAAAGCAAAACTGCAGAGTTAAAAGCACAGTACACAGCAAAAGAAGCATACAGTAAGTGAATAAATAAAACAAGTACAGGGCTAGTGCGTACAAATTAACCAAACACCACGTCTAAAGAGGTGTGTCTTTAGCTGGCCTTTAAAAGACACAAGAGACTCAGCAGATCGGAATTATTTAATAACGCAACAGCAAGGTACAGCCACATGATTAAATATCACACTAATGTCAGTTTTTCTGTTGTAAAGTATAACATACAAAAAGTAGAAAACATGTTTATATGTCTTTTATAAGTATAGAATATGTCTAGAATCATCAACAATGTACGCATGCGTCAGCTAGGTACAGTTACATGTTTAAAAATTGCACTAATGTAGATAAATAAAGCACCACAGATTCACAAAACCCATAATAAACAAAAAAAATCGACAGGAATAAAAATAAACAGAATATGATATAAAGAAAGGAGCAGGAATTACCAGTGTGGTGTTACAACGTTAAACAGAAGGTTGATTCATCTATGGAAACATGTTAATTATCCTTATCCTATTAAAAAGCTGCATTGACGTGTATCTTTTCGGTCATGTGTGATGCTGATTGATTAACCTGGAAGTTAGTGTCCAGGTTATTCAAAGTATGTAAAACCTGGAGGTACATATAGGATGAAGTCACCAGTATAACCAGATGGAGACCCTGGACTGGCCTTTGCATGCACCCCAACGTCAAGTCTGTCAGTGGGTGTTTTACGTCCACAAAGCTCATCTTGCAAAGGGAACCCCGGGTCCCTTTTGACTCTAGGATCCACCAAGGTTTCCAAGTATGGACAGAGGCAACAAAAGGGCCAAGGTGGAAGGAAGACCTGAATGGAAGCCATGGAGAGAGCAATGGAGGTCAAAAGGACTCCATTATCAAGGGATATAATAGGCTGTTTATGATCCAGGGAGGGAGCACACGTTGTGTTTGTGCATGCAACTGAACTTTGCATTTTCATTATTATGGTTTTATGGTGGTTTTGCATGTAAAGTATGTAAGTAACAGCAACAGTTTTATTGCTGGTACATATTGCTATCATTTTATCCCACAGGTCTATCTCTGCCTGTTTCAAATGAGTCTACTTTGGCTCATAGCACTGTTAGATCGCATTGTGGATGTTCCTCATCCGCCCTATTATTGCCAGCAATTTTGCCACTTTGCCCAGCGTCTGGCTGTCAATGCCACAAAGTAGGACAAGAAAGCGATGGATGAAACTATGTAGATTACTGTCATGATGGAGTTCAGTGACACCTGAGTATAGAGAAACTCTGCACATAAGTAGAAAATCCTTTTAATACTCAAAAGACCAGATGAAACAACAGTATGAGCACCAGTTCTGTTAGCAAATATAGTTTGGTGGCTAACCAGTTTGGGGTTCACAGGAAAAATTCAAAAAAGCAAAGAGGAAGTCATCCAACTAGTTTGTGTTTCTGGAGCATTTAAAGTTGTATACTATTGGTTTAAGAGTGATGCACATTCATGATCGTAAAAGGTTAAGTTGTGGCTCATTTTGAAGGTTTTCATACCACTGTAGGAAGAGTAGTTCAAGCCGCATTCAAAACCTCCAGTCTGAGGATAACTGGCAGTGCGAGCCAAGGTCAAGCTCATCTAATAAACTATAAAAACATAACTATTCAAGCTTTCATTTCCTTGATTGTAGATGCAACTTGAGGGGTCCAAGTTCAACAGGCTGGATTTGAACCGTTTCTTTGCAAATGCATCACAAACATTTAAATCATCCAAAGAGTGAGTGATGGAGGAGAAGATGTTCTGCTGCCTTTCTATCATACATGGATGCTTAGTTATTGTTATTATACTACTTTTCTAATTAGCTTGGAAGACTCCTTGACATAAAAATGCAGTAGGTCACATCTATGTATTCCGTAATGCACACTACTACCATTGTAGCGTAGTCACTGCATGGACACTCGTGGATTTAGAGAGATGATGAGATTTATGTTTACATACTCAGACGTAGAAAGTACATCATTTACTCAGCGCACAAACTGATGATTTGAAGCAATCAGTACACATAAGGTGTTGATGCAACTTTGACTATTCCATTAGTTTTTTTGTCTTTTTTGGGTTGCTTGCTTGCTTGGGTTGGAGGGAGTTGTTTCCCCAAGCAAAGGTGTTTAAGTATCCCAGGATCTTGGGAGAATGGAGCGTGAGATGGACAGGCAGCTCGGTGCGGCATCAGCAGTAATGCAGGCATTGTACCGGACCGTCATAGTGAAGAGGGAGCTAAGCCACAAGGCGAAGCTTTCAATTTACCAGTCCATCTATACGTTCCAACCCTCACCTATGGTCATGAGCTCTGGGTAGTGACCGAAAGAACGAGATCGCGGGTACAAGCGACTGAAATGAGCTTCCTCTGCAGGGTGGCTGGGCTCAGCCTTAGACACAGGGTGAGAAGCTTGGACATTTGGAGCTCGGAGTGAGCCGCTCCTCCTTCACGTCGGGAAGGAGCCCATTGAGGTGGTTTGGACATCTGGTTCGGATGCCCCCGGGGAGGCTTCCTTTGGAGGTCTTCCGAGCACGTCCGCCTAGGAGGAGACCCCATAGTAGACCCAGAACCCGCTGGAGGGATTATGTATCTCGTCTGGCCTGGGAATGCCTCGGGATCCCCCAGGAAGAGCTGGAAAGCGTTTTTGGGGAGAAGGACGTCTAGAATGACATGGATGGATGGATGGATGGATGGATGGATGGATGGATGGATGGATGGATGGATGGATGGATGGATGGATGGATGGATGGATGGATGGATGGATGGATGGATGGATGGATGGATGGATGGATGGTCTGAAAATATTCTAGTTACACATTTGCAGAAGTGGCATAGGGTTGCTCTATCGCACTCCAGAAGCACTTACTTGGTTGAAGACACAACTGTGCAGGTAGTCAGTACCTGGATAAGATGTATACATGCAACAGTATTCTGGTTTCTTTCAGCTATAATAGTATACTCAGGTTTATCAAAGCCAGGAAAATGGTTTATCCAGGTGTCTGAAATCTGGATATAATGTTTAAAGAACAAACACAACAAAAAGATACTTTGAAAACCAGGTAATAACTGGGTTTATGTAAACACAATGACTGAATAAAGCTGGCACAGGTCACTGTAATGCATACCCCCAATCATGTCTTAACCACTGATTTGCATTGTGATACCCACACATGCATGGGCACTTCAACAGATCTATAGCCACAATCTGGGGGTATATGTGGTATATCAATAATAAATTCAGGCCGAGTAGCCAGGAGGACCAGTGCTGAGAATATCTCGGTTGCACTGTCAGTGTTTACACGTCCTCATTTAGATGCAGAGCAAGCGGACAAACATCAGAATCAATTGTAGGCGCTGCTCTGATTCCAAATCCTCAGGCAATTTTGGCAGCGCTTACGTGCTGACATCCGAAAACAAAGACATCTCCCTAAAATACCTGGCCTGTGCATGTGTACCGTATGTACCTGTGTGAGCGTCATCTGTTCTCACATCTCTGCAGTTAGTGTTTTTTTTTTCCCCGTCAGCGTGAACACCACATTGTCGTAAGCTGCAGCACTGAAAGAATAATCTAGTTATCATGCAGGATTCATATCTGGGTGAAAAATGACAGGGTCCCTTTGAGGATTCTGCAGATCAAATGTTCAAAAGAAAAACTGTTCATTTTGTTCTAACATTAAGGCTGAACACTGGGGCCGACCGCGACATTATCTGTCAAGCCAGAAGCACAGACTGTCATTGTTTCTTGTTCGAAATTATCCCTTCCTCGGTCCGGCTCGGAAACATTCATCCATCTGTTTCATCTAAAGTATTCCTTAACATTTGACAGTAACGCCGCCTTTATCGCACCCATTCCTGCAGTAGTTTCCTGGAAAGAAGTCTAATTAGAAACCAAACCTGAAAGATACCACGGATCCAGTGAAGAATCTGTTCCTCTAATGAGTTGCTTTCATGTCCTCAGGTTCCGCCAAGACTTTCAAAAAAAGAAGGGTTGCCTTTTAGAAACGACAGGGGAGGTGTACATTGACCTATTTTAAATCCGTCAGGGTCAAGTCAAACACCAGATTGAGCTCCTCTTTCAGGGTGGAATTCATGAAATGTGGTTCTTCAAAAGCATTTCTGCTGATGGAGTTGCCGCAGTGTTGTGCACGACTGAACTTACCGTTTCTTTTGTGCTCTTAGTAATTGGAAAGGTCTTATTCACTGCACTTAATGGCATCAGAACCAAGACCGGACGTCCGTTAGGTCACTTTTTAGAATTGGCTGCTTTGACTTTCAGCTGTAGTCAAATTATATTTATATGTTGTTCACCATCAATCCTCAAATGCTTATATAAGATCTTGGTCCACACTTCACTTTACCCTGTAAACCGTCTTAAAGAGTCAATATTGTGCCTTTTAGGTTTTTTTGTGCATGTACAGCACATCTATCTGAGAGCTTAAAAGTAAAGATAGCCTTAAAAACAGCCTCAAGGCATTTTAAAGCATGTAAACATGTTCTAGTAGATCCCAAAAATACAGTTAAGAACCTGTAAACGTGCATAATATGGGCTCTTTAAAGTAACATCCCCTCCTGCCTTTAAAAAAAAAAAAAGGTGAATTTAGGTTAAATAATTATTGCAAAGTTATCTACTGAGTCTTCTGCCTTCAGCACCTAAACTCTCTATAAAGAGTTTAGTTTTTCTCCCATGTTAATATAAAAGTGTTGAATACAGCAGCTTTTTTTTTTACCATATATAACATTATAGCAGGTAACTAGCCTTTTTTTTTTATCCTACGTGAGTCAAAGAAAGGCTTTTTAAGGAGAGCATCTGTTACCAGAGGCTTAAACAACTGAGAGCTCCAGCACTGGAATATAAAGAGGTTCATACAATGGAAAATATTCATTTTCTACCACTGTGAGAAACACATCGCCTCCGGACCAAGGACACTAACAGTATAGTCTCGGTGTTGCTCCTGCTCATTGCCGAGAATCTCCTCTGAGTATGCTTAATAATTAATCAATGACACACTCAATTGGCCACAATAAGCATGGGGCTATTTACTGCAGAAATGAGTATCTGCTCTCTTCATCTGCTCTGCACTCCATCTATTGATTAGTTGTCCATCCATTCAGCATCTGTCTCTCTTTCAAAGACACACACACACACACAAACACATCAGCCTTGGTGCTCAGATTGTTTGTTTTTTTAACCTGCTATTAACACACAGTGCTCCCCTTCCTTTCTAATGAAAACCTAATCTGTCAGCATCCTGAGTGTCATAAGAAATGCTCGTATTATTACAATAACACAAAAGAAACACAGACAGGCAGACATACAGACTAGGGCTGGGAGATGTAGCAGGAAAAATAACCGAGATAAAGCTTTCATTTTGGTTCACGTTGATAGAGACTGATCATTTTTGATGCACTATTTTTTAATAAAGACCACTAAAGATAAGGCTAATTTTGAATCTAACCACTTTAGCCTTTCTAGAAATGTTAGCACAACAACAAAACAGACACAGAACTAAAGGAAGCACACTATAAATAAAGAATGCATGCAAACCTGAAGGTGCATGGATGACAACCAGGGCGAAGCAGCTGCACCACACTGAGGTTAAGATTCAAAGAGGTGAACCAGGACCAGGTCTCAGCGGACGGAGACCTTGTAGCAGCATCAACATCAAGTCTGTCAACCATGGGAGTGTGTGACCTTGGTGAAGGTGGTGGGAAACACAGGATTGTGGGGGTTTTTAGACCGGAAAGCCCTTCTCTGAAAGCCAACCACTGATCCCCACTGGAGGCCACAGACTAGCATGCCTGGGGAGACCTGCATGTTAACCAAGGGGGTAGTGATGGTGGTATTTATGATCCAGGTAGGGACCAAGCTTGGAGTTTGCTCATACATTTGTTGCATTTTTGTTTTGTTATGCTTTCATGGCAGTTAGCAAACTAGTGAACATGCTATCAAACTATTTTCTGATTGCCATTGAAGAAGTCTCTATTGCTGGTACATATTGTCAAAGTCCCTCTAGAGCAGGGGTGCCCAATCCTGGTCCTCGAGGGCCACTATCCTGCATGTTTTAGATGTTTCCTTATCAGGCTTCTGCAGAGCTTGATGATGAGCTGATCATTTGAATCAGGTGTGTTGGAAGAGGGAAACATCTAAAACATGCAGGATAGTGGCCCTCGAGGACCAGGATTGGGCACCCCTCCTCTCGAGCAAGTCTCCACACTTGGCAGCTATCTTTGTAGTGCCTCT
The DNA here is from genome assembly GCA_900302755.1 of Chromis chromis. Taxonomy (NCBI): domain Eukaryota; kingdom Metazoa; phylum Chordata; class Actinopteri; family Pomacentridae; genus Chromis; species Chromis chromis. The sequence goes on from OMNN01026076.1 coordinate 6,454, forward strand.
GGATAGTTATTTTGGACCAGACGTCGATCTAAACAAATGGAAAGCGAGCCATAACTGCAATTTAAATGGTCACTGCAACATAAAAACTGCATCTATAGAACTACCAATCGACCAATTTCCCCTGGAGGTTTACTTCTACATGTGCACAGTTTCACATCAGTGCAACAACACAACTGGCTGGATGTTTTCTAGTTTGGCTGTTATAAAGCAGACGATTGGCTTTTTGAGGAGAGGGGCATCCCATGTGTCATACAACCACCATCATTGGAGTTATTTTCTTTCATAGATTTGTATTCTGTAGCCTCTAATTTAAAACATCTAACAACAAGGCCTGTGAGAAATATCCACATTATTACAAGAACATAAAACACAGACTAAATACAGTACAGTTCAATTTAACAATTTGAGGTGGTACCTTGTCAGAGCCGCTGTGCATTACAGCTCTGATCTTACAATGGAGATAATTTAATTGTCTGTCTTTGATAAGCTACTGATTGCTTTTGCACCTCTGGAATTCATGAACATTAGCACGGATGTAAGAACTACTCAGTTAAATAGCATTACGTTTGTATATTACAACTCCTTTAGAAATGAGTGTCTCATGAGTGTGTCTCAATGAGTGTTGATCTACGCTGCACCCTATATATTGATTTATTTACTCGTCGATCAGATTCTGTCACTCATATCTTACACACACTATTTGACATTTTGCCTAACCTTAACCTAATAAACTCTCAAAACAACCTTTTAAGAGGAAAAGTAAGGACTGCAAAATGCATCACTTTCCGGAAATCTCTCCCTCTTAAGGTCTAAAACTTAAACTAGTCTTATAAAGAAAAGCCATAAGTACACACACACACACACACACATCCACACACACTCTTTATTATTAGATAATTCCATCATATGAAATTTCATCGAAAAAAGAAAACTAAATGAGTTTTTTAACGGCTGAAATGAGGTGGCCATTTCTCTATGCCTTATAACCTCTAATTCCTCTCTTTTTCCACTATAATTAAAAAATAATTAGGGAAACAGCAAGTGCGCATGGTAGAAACTGGTATGTGGGCGATCCATATAATTTTCACAAACATTGTCTCGGTAAAAAATAATGTTTGTCCTTTGTGCATATTTATTGCCCATGTACAATGTTCATCTCGCCTCCCCCTGGAGCCAGAGGAAGTTATCAATATGCATAATAAGTCAATCCCTCGGCCCCCATTAGAACAAAGCTTCAGTCTATTCAACTGTGCTGCTGAACTGTATCCTTCTTTAAATCCAGCCTTTCTGTCCACGTCTCCACAGTGCCATCCTCAGGGCTCCACTGCACCACCGGTAGTAGCACATCCTGACACATTGATTCTGCTCTCCAATGCATGGTGCTGCACAGTGCTCCCAATATCAGCCTGCATTATTGCTTTTGAGCTGACCAATATTAATTAAAGCATGCAAAGCTGCAGCCCCTTGTTCAGCAATGCCGCCAATGCAGCTCCCTCCTGTTTGTTTTCTCGCTGCCGTCTCAGAAATTCACCAACACCACCGGCGCTTGTTTCGGTGCTGCTCAATATGTATCCATGGGGAGTTAAGTACTGCTAAGTATATTTGTGTATGCCAACTGTGCCTCCGCCACTACAGCAAGAAAACACAGAGTAAACAGAAAAACTTTCAAATCTGTGCAGCCGTGTCATGCAGACAGAGTTTCATCCTTCGAGTAAACATGGCAAACGCAGCATGAAAAAAAAGACATCGTACAATCTGCAATACATTGACGGGATTTAACTTCAGAGCCTCGAATAACATGAATAACAAACTGTACCACTGATGTGCCCGAGTGTTTCATGAATACAGCAACACGGGGGAGTGACTTTGGTCCTTTTTTGTTTGAACACAACAACCGGTATGAATCATGAATAACATTTGTTTTCAAGCTGCAATAACATTTTAATATATTAGAATATACTGTGACTCAAATGTGATATGAATCATTTATGGTGAATCTGGACTGCAAGGTGCCTTAATACTAACAGACTGTTAATGTATTAATGAAGAATTTCTGTATTTAAAATCAGAGTGCACTGGATAGTTTACCAATACTAAGAACTTCAACTAACAAGTTATTATTTTTGATCTTTATTTTTTATTTTTTAAGTGCTTGGCAAGACTTTGGAAGAACCATCTGCCTATCTGACATCTAAAACATGCTCATAGCTGCCAGTAGTTCCTCACAGGACACTGATTAGTCCAACTAATCATGGATCAGCCACAAACACAAAGTTTGATGCCTGGAAAAAAGGATTCTCTTGAGATCGTGATCTTGCAAATCCAGCTTCTTCTTAAAGAGCCCATATTCTGCACATTTGCAGGTTTATAATTTTACTTTTTGGTGGTCTACTAGAACATGTTTCCATCCTTTGATGTCATGAAAACACATTTTCTCCGCACCTTTTCTTACCCTTCGTCTGAAACGCTCTGTTTTAGCTCCTGTGTCTTTAAGTCCCGCCCTTTTGAAAAGCTAAGTCTGCTCTGATTGGTCACCTGGGCTGGATAAAGCCAGGTAATGTTAGTTAGTTGCCCTAACAAAGGTGACTTTAGTGAAGAAATAATAACAAATTGAGACGAAGCAGCTCATTCTTTGTTTGAGGGCCAAACTAGCTGCTAGCTAGCAGTTATGCAAATGTGTTACGTTGTGTTGTAATTAGGTGACGGAAGAAAACCTGAACTTTAAATGAGGTGTTTCAGTTTTCTGTGGGTGAGAATAACTTCCTTGGTGTGGACTTTGTAAGTTTGCAGATCTTTTACCTGCACAAAATCAGCTATATAATACACTGAAGGAAAAGCAAAAAAACCCCAAAAGCAGAATAAGGGCTCTTTAAGTTGCATTAAAGTGGTTCTCTTAAAGATTTCAACAGTGATTGATTCACCAACGATGAATAGAGTTTTTCTACGACAGATCATAGAGTTCTGGGGGCAGCAAAACAAACTATCATAGATGTCCTTTATCCATCATTCTGTGATCCGACTTCACGCTGCACATGGCAGGAGTCTGCGAACAGCGGGGCAAAGTGAAAGCGAAGGTGAAAGTTGGTTACCTCGCTGAGAAGTTGGAGGTGTGCAGTCTGTCGCCTGCAGTTCTGCATCTACCAGCTCACCGTGGCTGCCCCTTCCTGTTCCATTACTCACTGCAGTGTTTCAAACCGATCCGCTGCCGAAAAAAATGTGCAAGAGGAGGCTGTTGTTGTTTTGGCAGATGCACTTTTGGATCAGTGATAGTTGGAAGCACGATGTGAGATTTAATGCGAAGGTGCAGCTGTAGGAAATGTCTGATTTGCATTAGCAGTGATTTAATAAAGCTAAATAAGCACCCAGTTCGTTATTCTGCAACTATATTAACATTGCAATGCTTTTATCACTATCTATCACCTTTGTGTTACCTCATTCTGCAAGAGTGATTTTATTAGTGTAAATGAAAATCTTTTCATCTTCCCCTAGCAAAACAATTTGCATAGAGAAAACTTCCAAACATATAATTTTGATACATGGAGATGAGTTTTTAGGGCTTTAATCAATGCCTGGAGAGAGACTTTAAACTTGGGGATACATAACAATTAAGTCATAAATTGAGATTATTTCATCAAGTTAGAAGTGAAGATCAATGGGGAAAGTTTAGGGTCTTTAACAATGACATATGAGCCCTAATTAACCAAATGGCAATATAAAACTGGATGCCCAAGTTCAGTCTCCAGGGACCATCAATTCACATGAAGGGTAATACAGAGTACTATCAAGCATGCACTTTGCCCATTTTATACTGTCACCGGAACAAGTCTGAGGGAAGGACGTACCTGCACAGACTGGAATTTTTAAGGACGGAATAATGGTGCAAAGGAATGGTGCATTTTTAGAAGTTGTTTTACCTAAATGACGACCTTTCGTGTTCGAGATGTGACTACAAAGAAATAAGATGAAAAATGTTCACGGACAAATTTTTGACTGGACATTTGCCATCAAATCAACCCCAACGTCTAACTGCAAAATCAATACAAAGTCAATGCCGAGACCGGACATATTTCAGCAATACAGACAGTCCGTCTCCCGATGGCTTCTCTCACTATCATAACTGGATAATTTAATGCATTTATATGCCGCTGGGTGATTGATGTTGTATAAGAGGGGTTGGCGAACATAGGAGTTGAACATGTTCCAGCTGACGTTAATGAAATATCATATTTATCTACACACGGATGCGTTTCTGGCAATCTCCCGGCGCTCCGGATGACCAGAGGAGGCTGATGAATTTGTGTTGCCAACTCAGCTGATAATCGACTTTGGGGTTCAAGGTTCTGCCAAAGTGTCTATGAACAAGGAAGAGGGCTTTTTAGTGCACGAACTTCAGTGAGGGGCAGCAAGCCATGACAGCGACAGTAATTAAAGGCATGTGGACGGCACGTTGATTTTAAAAACATACGATATGGTAACTTGTCTAGAGGAAAAAAATTTTCTGATCGTTTAACATCACAAAAGGGGTGTCAACTTTTTATGAGATTTATGCATATTTTAGTCTTGCAGCCAAGTTCTTTAATACTTAGTGCGTGACCATCACCGGCCCTCCCTGGAAGCTAAACTGACATTCTTTATTAGATTTCTCTATTATGAGCCAGGGAGGGCTACACAGGACGAGACAAGACGAACGGGGGAGGGAATAGGCAGGCAGTGCTATTAGAATTGAAGTGTGTGTGCGTGGTGAATTGAAGGGTGCTGTGTTATTTCCAACCACCAACTCCACATAAAAAATAAAATAAAAATTAAGACAGAAATAGAAAATCAGACCCAAAAAAGAAACGGTATTGAATGCCATATTCGTGGATGTCCTCTACTTCTTCTTGTTTTAACTCCATTTTTGGTCTCAACCATCCTATAAGCGACCTGTTTGGTTCATCAGCTAGTTGTCTGTTTGTGCATTAAACTAAACACATCTGCCTTTGGCCAGTTTAATCAATAACT